>JAULJZ010187478.1:0-21446 GCA_032270985.1 Heliamphora pulchella | reverse complement strand
TATTCCATTAGCAATTGACATGTTAGAACTACAAATCAACAAGTTACCAATTTACTAATAGACAATGGCACATGCATAATTCTAAATTTTGTAATAAATATATTTACTACTTTTGTAGACTTTGAAACCATTTGATATCACTAAATTGTTTAATATGTTATGCCATTATTTAGGTGTTTATTTAAAGCCATATAGAGATTTCTTTAGTTTACACACTTTGTGTTCCTGGTCTTGAATAACATACTCCTCGAGTTGGTCTATATAAATTTCTTCTATTAGGTCACTATTTAAAAAGTCATTTTTATAGCCATTTCAAGACAGTCGAGCTCTGATTCTTTTCATGTGAAACAAGATAAATCTTTCTTTTTTGGAATATTGATTTTGGAGAGTGTTCTTGAAGTCTTTCCAACTATGAGACAATTTATTAACGAGTAAAACAACCTGAGATTGTTTATCAATGGACATTTCCATATAGATAATCTCATATGCAATTTTCTATAAATTATGATATTAGATTATTATAGATTTTTTGTTAACCATATAAAACTTGAAACAACGACTAACTGCATATTGTTTAGATTCAGACTCTTCAATGTCATATTTTTCTGTACCAAACCTCTTTAGTCGTATTACAAGTAGGGTAGTAATCATAATGATCATCTGCCAATGCTTAAATTTCTGCATAAAAAATCTTATTTTGACCACTTTGAGATTTCATCTAAACTTTGGGTAGTATGACAGTTAGTAATGATAGGCTTAAGAGAAGCACAAAATAGGCTAAGTTTGTGTAATGAGGTAGAAGAAGAACTTATGTTCAGCGTTTAAAGTGTAGCCCCTCAAACTTGAAGGGTTTATTGATGTCCATGTTAACAAAGTGATTTATTTTACTTTTCATTGCAAAAGAGAATGTCTAAAGTTGTTGGAACCAAAACGTAGAGAATTCTAAAATAGGTTACCTACGATTGTATGAACAAACAATCAAAGGTACAAAAAATAGAAGATAGCTGCAGAATGGGATGAGTCGCGAACAAGGTCATTCTCTTTAAGACGTTTTGCAGTTTCATCTTCTTTGTGCAAGTAGTTTGCAACCACGTTGCTCCCAAGATGAAGTAGTTCAAACTAGCCTCCATTTTGGTCTTCCTTGCACAAAAGGAGATCAAAATGCACCATATAGTCAGCCGATACTGCTTACATAATATTTCTTTTTGGGACAATGTATAAAAGGTGATTTTGAAGGACTTACATAGTATGCATTCATAGTGGCAGAGAAAATAATCTATAGTAGGAAGAAATAAAAGGACTAAAATTGGGGGAGTTAAATCAATTAGTATAAAATTCATGTGCTAACTAAGCACACGTTTCTAAAACCCAAACTAGAAAATCTTGGCCCATTTGTATGGAAATAATATAAAATTGGTTGAGTTTTATTTTTTATTTGGAAAACCTTTTTTTGAACCAATTTTATGAAAAAAAATAATTTTTTCTTGACAAGAAATCCAAGCCCATGCCTAGCTCAAGCCCAACGTGTGCGTATTTATCTTAATGCATACATGATGCGAACAGAAATGCTTGCATATTAAGTTTTTATTTTTTGTGTGCCAAAACCAGAGCCTTCCAGGCCAAATTACAAAATTCAAATTAGGCCAAGTTGGTTGGCAACCTTTATACGCGTAACGGTCTCACTAATACCCCATCCCCAATAACTCAATACAAGGTTAGGTCTTATACGGAGAAAGAAGTTCTCCCTTTTCTATCAAATGCGGGACGAGACAAAGATAAAGAGGTTTTTAAGTACATAAGAAAACCCAACAATAATATTTCCTTGAATCCTCTTATTCATTGAACATTCCTCCTTCAAAACTCATTCATTCACACTTTCATATTTGATGTTGTTGGAATTTGTAAATTCAATTGGCCAATGAATTCCAGAATTCAATAGCAGAATTCAATTACAATTGAATTGACCATTCAATTAGCAATTGAATTCTGAAAATCAATACCATTCATTGGCTATTGATTCTTTTGTAATCCTTTCATGAAAGAAAGTCTATATAAATCCAAGATTTTTTGGTTTTTCAAGTACAGAGAATAGACAGAGGTAAGGTGAAGAGGTGAAATACAATAATACATATTCTGGTTGCAAGTTCTGTGAGAGAGAGAGAAAGACAGACGAGGTACGTTCGTAGCCAAACCTTGGAGGTGTTCCAACGATCGTGTCAGCCATTTTATCCTGGGAGAGTGACGCCGGTGAAAAACCTACAACACCCTCGGTAGGCGATGAATCATTCTTAAGGAAACTGCATTTGCAGGACTCAGTTTGCATATTCTATTCATATTATTTTCTACAATTTCGTTATTATAAATTCTGTTTATTGTAATTGTTGAAAGTTAATATAATGTATTTTCTGGATCATCGAGCATGTATATTGTGGCGTTGTATTTCTCCCAACAGATGTCAATCATTGGTCAGTACCAATGTTTTGAAAAACCATGAGATGCTTGAAGTTTTTGTAGTTCAATGCTTTGATTGTCAGAAGGGGGAGTTGGGAGGTGCGGAGGGTGGTGGGTGAGGGCACTAGGGGAAGTGAGGGGAGGGTTAAAAAGTTCCTTTCGTGTTAGAATGCTCTTCAATTTCCATGATTGAATTCTCTATAAATTTAGACATAAATAATTCGAGAAACCTAAAAATTATATATATAAACTTTCTCAAAAAAATTACAAAATTACGTTCGAAAATTCATACATAAGATCCTAACATGCATGTTTAATAGTTTTTAAAAGGTCAACTCCGTTGATGAGATAAAAACAAAAAAATAATTGCAAAAAATAACCAAATAGTTAAAGTTATTTGTACATTACTTCTTTTTAAATTAAGAGCTAAAACACTCATGATTATTTGTAAAGTTGACACAGCCAATATGAAAATTTCAAAATATTGCGTAAAGTTAAAAAAAATAGTTCAAATGGAACACAATACATCAAAAATTAAGTGGCAAATGGACTTTAGAGTTAATGAAATTTTGCTGACAGATAAATTTCACTATTGTTAAATGTTATTTTTCGTGCAAAAATAATTATTTATTTTGTGATTGAATATGAATGCAATAACCAAAAAAATGCCATTGATAATTTTTCCTCAACTCTTCTTTTCCGTTTAACATTTCCTTTCCAAAGCTCCATAATTCATAGTGTGTACCAACATTGAAAGGATAAATTAAAGTGTTTCCAAAAAAAATTCCAAATATATCTATTTGATTTTAATCATGGTTCATTATCTATATTTTGAAAAATTGCTCTGGGATGCTTGAAGGTTTTTATTTTGATGCTTTTATGAGGAGCGAGGGTTCGGAGGTGCCGAGGGTGGTGCACAGAGGTTGGTTGTGGCGAGGGATGATTAACACTAGGGAGATGGGCGAAAGGCATTGGGTGGTATTAGACAATGTTGGGCCAAGGATGACTCACATGTTATGCAAATTAGAAGGTCAGTTAAAACCTCAAAATTTGACAATGTCCCAAATTTGTAAGGTACTTTATGATATGTATGAACTTTAGAAATTACTTATATTGACAAAGTCAAAAGTTGTATTATTTATTGAGACCGAAAATAATGTAGGCTAGGCCTCATATGGTTAAATTAAAAAAATTATCGATAAACTTAATTTACTTCTACTATAAGCTCAAGTATAAAGATTGCAGAGAAAATAAAAATGGACCTATATTTTAGGAAAATGTATAATTCATATAATTCATAAAAAAAACTTTAGTAAAAATACCTTAATACCTTTTGGGATGTGTTAAGCACTTTTTGCATTGTTTCTTTCGTGATATATCTTTAATGCATGTTGAGATGTGTTAACATAAATATTGGTTGGATACATGTTGGAATAAATCTTGAAAAGCATATTGGGGCTGTTAGTTATAACTCATACATAGTCCATGTCATGAGAGTGGTTATTTGATTGGATTATAGTTGGGCGATATATATTTTGAGTCGTGCTATGTCTTGAACCATGTTACATTTTGAGATGTGCTCCTAAAATATGTTGCGTTCAGGAACATAGCACATGGGAACATAATGGTGCCATACTTTCTTGAATGGGGGTTGCATTTCTATGAATTCCATGAGATTGGTGCGTTGAGTCTAAAACTTTGGAGTGACGTTGGTGAAAGCATCACTGACACTTTAGGCGAATAATTAGAATTTTCTCCTAACTCCACGCCATTGTGACTTGAATAAAATAGACATGATATAACATTAGACGATGCAATCATTATTTCACAACGAAGGTCAATCGTGATGCTTTTGATGTTTAGGTGCCAATAAAATCTTATCTTATGGATCTTTCAACAATGGGCTTGTTGGTTTGTGTCCTTATAGTCTGGTTGGTCACATGCATAATTTCTTTTATTCATGTAATTGACATCTCGCATTATTGTACTTGCATTATTTGTGTTATTTGAAAACACGTGCAAAAAAAGGAAGGGTATTGGAGTTTTTTTTCTAGACGTCACAGCTTATGACATGTCATGCCAGGTGATGAGGAAGAAGAGAATGCGACAAAGTATAACAACGAGGACTACGTGGAATCATAGAGTTCGAGGGGAACAAAAGGCACCATATCATGTCTTTTTTTGGCACTTCCTTATGGGTTTTAGAGACTCACCCTGATGACATGTAATAGTTTGTGTTAAGAGCTTCCGAACACTTGTATTGGTGCGAGTTGTAAGGAATTAAGTCTTACTTTTGAATGAGAATGATTACCTATTTCCCTTTTAAATAAAATATTATTTATTATTATTGTATCCTTGTTGACCTCGGGATTTGGGGCATCACATATGAGATTTCTCTTGTCATTCTAAGTGAGGACTTAAATTCTATTGCAAAATTGAATACTGACCAAAGTTTTGCATTTACTTCGGTAATGACAACTATATAATGTAAAGATATTGTAGTGTCTCAAGGGCTTTCTGCTTCTCCCCACAGCGTGAATGATTTTCATGCCTAGGAATTACATGGAAGTAGGTGCTTGAGGTGACAAAAGATCCTACACCTCTTGCCAGACCAGAATGTTCAAGGGTACCCAATGCTAGAATTAGGATGTCTATGCTTCTTTTAGTAGATAAAATCCCATCTTTTGCCTATTTTGTTAGATCATTCTACACCACAGATTAATATATTAGAAAGATAAATAATATTCAATGTAATCTAAACCTAATAAGATAATTTTCACAGTGTGTTCTAAAATTGCGTCATCGTATTCTCCATTTTTATTTTGTTGCGCTTTTTCCCAAAAAATGCTCCTATCCAAATCCTTCATTGATCCTATGGACTTTTTTCTACAAACCAAAAAATAAAAATGTAAATATACATTGTAATCTTAATATAACAAATGAAAGATGGATGATTTATGTCACGCCCTAAACTCCAGGGTCACGTGAAAGCCCACCACAACACTGTTTATGAAAATATGATCTTTTGCTAGAAAATCATCAACTAAAAAATACAGCATTTGGATAAAAAGTACCCAAGATTCATCTCTCATAAATAGTAAACATACAGTTCCAGACATGCATAAATATATCGCCTCAAGGCTTACAAAACTCGCCTTCAGAACATGCATCGCATGTAAAAATACATGTCTCAAAACAAAAAGAAAACTACAACAAGTCTTCCGCCACCACAGGCATCTAGGTCAACTTCTCATGTTCACCTATACCTGAAAAATACTTGCACAAAATCCCACACAGTGATCCGAAACTCAATAGAAACGGACTATAAACCTGTAAAGCAAGTTATGCAATCATAAGCATAAAGACTCAACCACATGAGCCAAAAAGATTTTTTCATCCTGAAAATCTCAAGTTTTTCATCAGGCTGACACGAGACTCAAAATAGTTTTACTTCATAAAATCCCACGTTTTCATCCTTAAAACCATATACTGCAAACCGTGCAAATAACCTGCCACAGCTAAAGGAAAACAGTAACAAAATAGTATTCTCCACTCGGGTCACACAGCCGAGGAAATAAGATAACATGAATCTTATGTACCGACTCTGCCACACACATGGACAAAGGCAACAATTATAGACTCCTGTCCATTACCTTAAAATCGCTCAAGACCTACGAGGTAATAACAAATCCTATACGGAGTCACAACAACGTAACCACTTAGTTTACGGGCCCGAAATCCGAGGGTACTAAGCACCCACCACCTCGTTTACGGGGACTAACCCGAAGGTATGTAGGGACCTACGCTGCGCACATTTTCGGACTTTTACCGAGGAGCAATAGAAGCCCAATTTAACACACCAACTGTCACGGTACATCTATAGGATCATTTAAAAACCAGCCGTAACTCAACTACGAAAAGCCCGTAAAACAGTTATACATCAACATATATAAAAAGAGATCTATCATCCATTAACATGGAGATCTACTAGCATGTAAAAATATACTTCCATCAAAACGTTTTAAAAGTTGAGACTCAACCCCAAGGGTTAGCTCCAAACCTCCAAAAATACGTTTTCAAGATTTTCACAAAAACTCTGCTTTCAAAACCATTTTTTTGAAAACCACGGATATCAACACATCCAAATCATGTAATAAATCAAGAAAAGCGTAAAAATATACTTTTTATCCAACAACAAGGTTTAAACATGAAAATACAACATTTAAAGCATTTTCAAGGAATTTCAACCAGCGAAAACGCCTATAATTGCACGTAGCACCCTTTAACAATTATACAGTTTAGAATCATACCTCGGAGAGTCAAAACTCAAAGCCTCAAAAACTGAATCTCGTTGGAACGAGAATCTGTCCGGATGGAAACGAAGCCAACAGCGTGAATAGCAATGATTCACAAGCTGATCGTCGAAAACTAGGCTCGGGCAACAAAAAAATATAGAGAGAAGGTAGAGAGTTGGGAAGAAAATGGAGTTTTGGAACCAAAACAGGCACTGGAATATATATAAGCTCGGCCAAACAGTGCGTCCAATCGACTGGATTGCCCCACCCAGTCGACTGAAGGTCTTCTGGATCTAGGAAACTCTTCCACCTTCACGCCTCAGTCGATTGAACCTACCTCAAGACGATCTAGTCGACTAGAGAAACCAGTCCAGTCGACTGAACTGCTGAGAAACTCGACTCTCAGCTCCAGAACAGGTTTTTCAACCCCGGGATCAACCAAACAAGCCTGAACGAAACCCTGAAAATCATCACATCTTACATGCATTGATATAATCGCCTCAAGGCTTACAATATAAGCTTTCTGTTCCAAAACATTACATATCAAAACATGTTCCAATGTAAAACAAAAGGAAAACTAAGAAAGTCTTCCACCGCTTCTGGCTCCTCAAAATCATTTCGAGTGATCATGTGTATCTGAAAAGGGTTTTCAAATCCCATACCGTGAGCCGAGACTCAATAGGAAGCATACTAGCATAAAATAAAAACTAAACATGCTAACACAAATCTATTATACAAAACACAAAAGATAGATGTGACATTTATCTACTTGGCACATTTTTCACCATTAGATCTTTTAGTATCAAAGATTTGAGAAGATTGAGAAAGCAACATAATTTTCTACTCTAATGTTTTCTTTTTCTATCTCACTTAATGACTTTTTCTCTCGCAATAATTATATCTGTTACTTTATTTTTTCATGATAACAATTCATATGTAAAAAATTCAATTATTAAAATAAGATTTTTTTTTTCTTTCCTCTTTCATATTCTTTTATGTAAAAAAGTAAAAACATTCATGGATATTATTTCTCTTTTTATTAATTCAGTAAAAAAAATTATTTTCATTTTTATTATCTTTTTATTTATTTATTTTACCTCCATAAATTAGCAAACTAATAAAATTATAATTTTATTTAAATGCCTCAAAATTAGCCATTTAAGTAATTATTAAATTATTAATATTATTTTATGTTTTACGTTTAAATTATTAAAATAAAATAATTGAGTGCCTTTAAACACGGATAATAACTAGCTTTCGACTTTACACAAATATAAATATTCCGACTCGAACGAGTTTTAAGCACAGGTAATAAAAGCTAAACATGCTAACACAAATATTTAAATATTTCGACTCACACGAGCCTCAAGTACGATTTTACACAACCCACGATAATTCACATGCAACTTATGCATCTTCATGGGTTTTCACCGTAGGACCAAAATTCACCTCTCATATGCATTTCTTTACGGGTTTTCACCGATGGGCCAATATCCACCCCAACTAATGCATGAATGAACCAAAGTTTGCATGCACACAACTATATACAAACATCACATTCACATATCAACGTCATTCACCTAATCAGGGAGACCAATGGACGTTAAAATGAGGCTCAACCTCAAGGGTTAACTCAAAACCTCCAAAATTAGGTTTTTGCAAACATTTGCATAAATCTTTATAGTTTTCAAAACTCTTCTTTTCGAAAATAACACGATACATATGCCCACCAACCTTATAATAAGTCATAAAAATGCACAACATGCTTTTTGGCCGTCCAAACACAGCTTAAACACAAAGTTCAAGATTTTAATGCATTTTTAAAAGGTGAAAACGAATAAAACTTCGCGTAGCACCCTTTTAAGACAAGATAGTCTAGGATCCTACCTCAGTAAGTTAAAACTTAAAGCTTTGAACACCGACGAGAAACCAAAGTCGCCAAAACGCGATTCCGTTCAGATGAACACGAAGCCCACGACAAGGATATCAAGGATCGACTATCCGAACGCTAAGATTCGAACCCAAATCAAGCTGAAAGCTAGAAAGAAGGTAGAGTGCTTGAGTAATCTTTCTAGAGAGAGGAGAGGAAGCTTACATAAAAAGTTTTAGCATAAAACGCAAGGAATGGGCTGCCTTATAAATATCTCACGCCAGGCTGTTCGCTCAAGCGGTCCCCCACCGACTCAACTCATGGCCACCAGCCCGCTCGAGCAAACAAAGCTCTGCTCAAGCTGTCATTGCTGGGCAAAAATTCGAACAAAAAACGAAACCAGGTCTCACACACAAGCTCCACCTTGACCTCCCCTATCACCTCCTATTAGTCCATTGTTGCCCTCACTGCCTTCCCTCCTCATTTCTCTCTCTCTTTCGATCGTGCTCTCACAAATTTTCATCGTCACCCTTATTCTCTCTCAAAAATATGAGGTGCGAGAAAGAGCATATGAGGCGAGAGAGGGTAGGGGATAGCAATTGAGGGTGGGAAGGATTAGATAGTGGCAACCGACAACCAAAAACAACCGAAGTCGCTTGAGGTGAGGAAGGCGGTGGGAGTGAGGGGACTTAGGAGAAATTGTTGTTAGAATTTTGTTTCCAATGATAATTTCACAAAGCAAAAAACAAGTAGGCATTCTAGATGTTTTGTAGTTGTAAATTTTAAATTAAAGTTCAAACAAGTATATGAGGAGGTTTCTCTTTAATGGAACTATTACAAAGAGGGTGTTTGGCAAAGCTAGTGATACTAACTTTTAGCTCTCTACTACTTATTTTAGCTAAAAATTACAATTTATTTTTTAAACACCCACAACTTCTGTTACAAGTTATAACTATTTTTTCTTCTATTTCAGCTATAAGTTATAATTTTTACCAAATACTCACAATTTCTGCTACAATTTACAATCTAAACACCACCAAAAACAAGTATTGTTCATAATATATATTAATTGAACAAATAAACAATGTTTTGTAACCTATAACTATGAAATTTTATAACGTTTGATACTCATATACTATTTATTCGCACATCATTCAACTATTGAGTATTGTACAAATTATATTTGTGCCAAGATAGTTTGTTTTTTGGATTTCCAAAAAAGTTTGCCCCTATCTATGGTGAAAACATATTCGTTGGCTACATTGTAGCCATCCGAAAGGATGTTCCAATCGACATCGTTGTATCCTTGTAGGATAGCGAAAGAATCTCTGATAATATAATCCTAGGTTCATGGTTCTTTTTTGATAACGAACGACCCATTCAATAGCATTGTAATGCTCCATGCTAGGTCTGTTAGTAAACCTGCATAATACTTTCACATCATAATTATATCAGGTCTAGTATAGTTAGTAGCATAATGATAACAACAAATAATACTAAAATACTTATATTGTCTAATAATATCACCAATTTTCTTAAATAACTTGATACATACTATGATCAAAAGGAATGCAAACAAGCTTACAATCATACTAATTATATTACAAATACCAAACTACCGTCTTCGTACTCTTTTTGGATTGCAAACAGGTTTACAATTATACTAATTATATTATAAATACCAAACTACCATCTTCGTACTTTTTTTTTGATCCAAGGAAGTAGAGAAGGGGATTTCAATTGCTTAGACATTCACGTCCTTCGCGCTTCTGCTGCCCTATACAGAGGCAACCCATTAAAGAGCCATGACATTTTCTCAAAATCATTTCAGCGTTGAATTTGATTAAGAGAAATTTTATGTTCTGACCTAATAATTTTAATTTCCAAGATTACATAACTTCTCTCGAGTTCTTTATATCAAAATTCAGACTTGACGACTTATTCCATTAGCAATTGACATGTTAGAACTACAAATCAACAAGTTACCAATATACTAATAGATAATGGCACATGAAAAATTCTCAATTTTGTAATAAATATATTTACTGCGTTTGTAGACTTTGAAACCATTTGATATCACTAAATTGTTTAATATGTTATGCCATTATTTAGGCGTTTATTTAAAGCCATATAGAGATTTCTTTAGTTTACAGACTTTGTGTTCATGGTCTTGAAAAACGAACTCCTCGAGTTTGTCTATATAAATTTCTTCTATTAGGTCACTCTTTAAAAAGTCATTTTTATACCCATTTCAAGATAGTTGAGCTCAGATTCTTTTCATGTGAAACAAGATAAATTTCTCTTTTTTTTGGAATATTGATTTTGGAGAGTGTTCTTGAAGTCTTTCCAACTATGAGACAATTTATCAATGAGTAAAACAACCTGAGATTGTTTGTCAATAGACATTTCCTCATAGATAATCTCATATGCAATTTTCTATAAATTATGATATTGGATTACTATAGATTTTTCGTTAACCATATATATAACTTGAAATAATGACTAACTGCATATTGTTTAGATCCAGACTCTTCAATGTCATATTTTTCTGTACCAAACCTCTTTAGTCGTATTACAAGTAGGGTAGTAATCATAAAGAACTTCTACCAATGCTTAAATTTTTGCATAAAAAATCTTATTTTGACCACTTTCAGATTTCATCTAAACTTTGGGTAGTATGAGGGTTAATAATGATAGGCTTAAGAGAAGCACAAAATAGGATAAGTTTGTGTAATGAGGTAGAAGAAGAACTTATGTTCAGTGTTTAAAGTGAAGTACCTCAAACTTGAAGGGTTTATTGATGTCCATGTTAACATAGTGATTTATTTTACTTTTCATGGCAAAAGAGAATGTCTAAAGTTGTTGGAACCAAAACCTAGAGAATTCTAAAATAGATTACCTACGATTGTATGAACAAACAATCAAAGATACAAAAAATAAAAGATAGAGTTGCAGGATGGGATGAGTCGCGAACAAGGTCATTCTCTTTAAGACGCTTTGTAGTTCTATCCTCTTTGTGCAAGTAGTTTGCAACCACGTTGTTCCCAAGATGAAACAATTCAAGCTAGCCTCCATTTTAGTCTTCCTTGCACAGAAGGAGAACAAAATGCACCATATAGTCAGTCCATACTGCTTACATAATATTTCTTTTTGGAACAATGTATAAAAGAGGTGATTTTGAAGGACTTACATAGTATGCATTCATAGTGGCAGAGAAAATAATCTATAGCATGAAGAAATAAAAGGACTAAAATTGGGGGAGTCAAATCAATTAGTATAAAATTCATGTGCTAACTAAGCACATGTTTCTAAAACCCAAACTGGAAAATCTTGGCCCATTTGTATGGAAATAATATAAAATTGGTTGAGTTTTATTTTTTATTTGGAAAACCATTTTTTGAAACAATTTTATGAAAAAAATAGTTTTTACTTGACAAGAAATCTAAGCCCATGCCTAGCTCAAGCCCAACGTGTGCGTATTTATCTTAATGCATACATGATGCGAACGGAAATGCTTGCATATTAAGTTTTTATTTTTTGTGTGCCAAAACCAGAGCCTTCCAGACCAAATTACAAAATTCGAATTGGGCCAAGTTGGTTGGCAACCTTTATACGCGTAATGGTCTCACTAATACCACATCACTAATACCACATCACTAATAACTCAATACAAGGTACTTAAGAAAACCCAACAATAATATTTCCTCGAATCCTCTTATTCATTCAATATTCCTCCTTCAAAACTCCTTTAGTCACACTTTCATATTTGATGTCAATCATTGGTTAGTATCAATGTTTTGAAAAACCATGAGATGCTTGAAGTTTTTGTAGTTCAATGCTTTGATTGTCAGAAGGGGGAGTTGGGAGGTGCGGAGGGTGGTGGGTGAGGGCACTAGGGGAAGTGAGGGGAGGGTTAAAAAGTTCCTTTCGTGTTAGAATGCTCTTCAATTTCCATGATTGAATTCTCTATAAATTTAGACATAAATAATTCGAGAAACCTAAAAATTATATATATAAACTTTCTCAAAAAAATTACAAAATTACGTTCGAAAATTCATACATAAGATCCTAACATGCATGTTTAACAGTTTTTAGAAGGTCAACTCAGTTGATGAGATAAAAACAAAAAAATAATTGTAAAAAATAATCAAATAGTTAAATTTATTTGTACATTACTGCTTTTTAAGTTAAGAGCTAAAACACTCATGATTATTTGAAAAGTTGATATAGCCAATACGAAAATTTTAAATTATTGCGTAAAGTAAAAAAAAATAGTTCAAATGGAACACAATACATCAAAAATTAAGTGGCAAATAGATTTTAGAGTTGATGAAATTTTGCTGACAGATAAATTTCACTATTGTTAAATGTTATTGTTCGTGCAAAAATAATTATTTATTTTGTGATTGAATTTGAATGCGATAACCAAAAAAATGCCATTGATAATTTTTCCTCAACATTTCTTTTCCGTTTAACTTTTCCTTTCCAAAGCTCCATAATTCATGGTGTACCAACATTGAAAGGATAAATTAAAGTGTTTCCAAAAAAAATTCCAACTATATCTCTTTGATTTTAATCATGGATCATTATCTATGTCTTGAACCGTGTTACATTTTGAGATGTGCTCCTAAAATATGTTGCGTTCGGGAACATAGTATATGGGAACATAATGGTGCCATACTCCCTTGAATGGGGGTTGCATTTATATAAACTCCGTGAGATTGGTGCGTTGAGTCTAAGATTTGGACTGACGTCGGTGAAGGCATCACTGATACTTTAGGTGGATAATTAGAATTTCTCCTAACCCCACGCCATTGTGACTTGAATGAAATAGCCATGGTATAACACTAAACGATGCGATCATTATTTCACAACGAAGGTCAATCGTGATGCTTTTGAATGAGAATGAACACTTATTTCCCTTTTAAATAACATATTATTTATTATTATTGTATCCTTGTTGACCTCGGGATTTAGGGCATCACATATGAGATTTCTCTTGTCATTCTAAATGAGGACTTAAATTTTATTGCAAAATTGAATACTGACCAAAGTTTTGCATTTACTACAGTAATGACAGCTATAGAATGTAATGATATTGTAGTATTCTTTATGGATGGTTTAGGAGGAACATGTAAAACATACTTATATCGTTCCATATTAGCGTCAGTAAGGATTTAGGGTCATAATGTTATCACAATAACAACATCTGGAATAACAACTACACTCATGCTTGGAGGAAGGATTGAACATTCTAGATTTAAGATACTACTAAATCCAGAGCCTTCTTCCGTGAGTTGAATTAATAAGCACGCAAATTTGGCTGAACTTATGAGGCATTCAACCATTCTTATTTGGGATGAAGCTAAAATAACTAATTGTCATGCTTTTAAAGCTTTAAATCGTACTTTTATAAATATCATGAGTGTTGATTTACCATTTGGTGGAAATATTATGATTGTTTATGGTGATTTTCGCCAAATACTTCTTGTAGGTTAAAAGTAAAAAAGCAGAAACAATTACATCATTCATTGTAAAGTTTCCTTTATGGAGCAATATCCAAGACATTCATCTTAAGGAGAATATGCGCTCAATAAATGATAACTCTTTTGCTGAATGGATACTTCGAATATGAGATGGTAAAGAATATACCATTGCAAACGACAGGATAAATATACCGAATACAATTGTAATACAATGTGATGGTGAAAAGTCAATATATCAACTAATAAAAACAAATTATCCTAACATCGGTAACCATGCTATAGACGAAAAATATATGGTCAACAGAGGCTTAATAACTCCTCATAATAAGGATGTTGATATGCTCAACAAAAGAGTCATTCAAAAAACTTTGGGGCAATCTTGACTGTATTATTCATTTGATAAAGTTAAAAATGACTCATATAACTTATAACACAAGTGTCTGAACCAATATGTTCAAATTGTGGGGTATGTGTTTAGTGTCCTATTGCATTTAATTGAGCTTGCACTTGTAACACAAGTGTCTCAAGGGCTTTCTGCTTCTCCCCACAGTATGAATAATTTTCATGCCTAGGAATTACATGGAAGTAGGTGCTTGAGGTGACAAAAGATCCTACACCTCTTACCCGACCAGAATGTTCAGGGGTACCCAATGCTAGAGTTAGGATGTCTATGTTTCTTTTAGTAGATAAAATCTCATCTTTTGCCTATTTTGTTAGATCATTCTACAGCTCAAATTAATATATTAGAAAGATGAATATTATTCAATGTTATCTAAACCTAATAAGACAATTTTCGCAGCGTGTTCTAAAATTGCGTAATCGTATTCTTCATTTTTATTTTGTTGCGCTTTTTTCCATAAAATGCTCCTATCCAAATCCTTCATTGATCCTAAGGACTTTTTTCTACAAACCAACAAATAAAAATGTAAATATACGTTATAATATAAATATAACAAATGAAATATGGATGATTTAAGTTTAAGTAAAACTGTAACTACTATAATTTACAAAATAAAAATATTTACAAATACTTACATATTCATCTTCAAATATTGCACATTTCTTTCGACTAAGCTTGTGATTATATATATTTTGAATTCGTCTTTATCATTGAATTTGACTTAGTTTCTTTAAAATTGAAATATAGAAGTTAATTATAATAGCATGACATTTAATATAGATTACTAAAAAAACCAAATTCTTGTTAGAATTACCTTAAAATCCTTTGAAAGTTTGAGTTTCAAGAATGCATCCCAATGTTTTTGTTCAAGGAAATTGTAAAGTCTTGGCGGCTTTGAAATGAGCTCTAGATCTGACTCGTGATCATGTATGTGCTTGGAAAAGAATTTTTTGGAAGCAATGCAGTTGAAGATAAAATGTGTTTCTTACTTCTTAGGTCCACAACGAATGCCAACTAAATGATGGATCGAACAAAAGTTATGAAATGAGGTAAGGATATAAATTTAGTGTAAAAGCAAGTCATTGGTACCTACACACAACTCCATTATTTGTCTTTTAGTTCCTTTGGCACCTTAAACCAATTTTTATATGTAATCGGAACCATTGTGCAAGGCAAGACTCCAAGATAACTCATGAATTATGTTTTCACTTTTCCTATCGGTTGACCCATTTGGTTATATTCAACAATTTTTCGCAAATCAGAACTCCTATCCTTTAGAAAATCTAGTAAGGTTGTTGAACCTCTTCTTTTTCGAGTTTTACAATTAGGATTTGGTGATGACAACTGCTCATCCCCTTCGTTATTGGGCAAATTATGAGAGGAATCTATCCTCTAAATTGAAGAAAAAAATAGATGACATTAAAATTGAAACAAACGGATATTTAATAGATACTATGAAACACAAGTTATGATTAAGGTACTACTTTTAGTGTATTCATTGGGATCTTAACATGCAGTTTCATGATTACAGTAATGCATAAGAAAACAGAGCTTACACTAAGACTGTTTAACAATCAATGCATCAAAAAAATTACCTTTCAATAATAAACCAATTGAAACTGTTTACCACAAGACGAACAGAACTTGTGATTTTCATTATGTATTGTCAATCCATGTTCCCTCACAATATCCCCGCATGTAAGATGATATAGTGTCATCAAGTACATCAAATGATTCCACTTGTGGCAATTCTTTGTCAAAACCAAGATGGTCAATAAAAAACATCACTAAGCTCTTATCCCTATTGCAAGGAAATTGAGGCTGAGATGGTTATAAGACAATTGAACACTTTGGATCTAGTTGATCTTCTACATAAAAAAAAACTTGCTTAGTTTGTGAAGTCAAAATTACTGAATCAAATTTGTGGCCAATCCTCTAAAGGTTACCTAATGTGAAACCAAGGTCGTCGATTTTCTTGTTGTCAACCCAATCACACTTAAATACATAAATATTGAACATATGATAATCGAGCTACCATATCTCGATAATAACACCAAAATAACTCATCTGCAAATATAGGGTTCATATCCTTATATCTAGTGAATTGCATTGTTGATAGCTGACACCACTATTCTGGTTTACTCGTGAATTATCATGATATTTTATATGATAATGACAACCATTTACAATATAACTTGAATATTTTATCATGTCTAGGTGAGGTCCTCCTGGTATCTATTTTAAGGTATTGGAAATATTATTTTTATCATTTAATTTTTTTTCACCCAGTATAGTATAAGTGTTAGCAAATTTTGTTATTTAAATACAAAATATAGATTATGCGTTCAATTATTCTAGTATCTTCTCACGTAGGCAATACATGAACTTTTTACTATGTTCAATTTGTGACCACTTTTAATTTTTTGATTGTCAAGGATATTGTAATTTCAACCACTTCATACGCGCCCTAGCCAATTATTTACAAACAATATGTATTTTGATTAGTTAACAAATACTTTAATATCATAAAAGCAAATAATTATCAAAACAAATGGAGATGAAACATTCTTACTCAATGTGTGCTTGAACATCGCTTGTGTTTTCTAACACATAGCAATATGCTCCCATTCTTCACGGTTAATAGCAACAACAATACTGCCTGGTAAAGATCTTCAATCGATTGTATTGTCATTTATCATGTTCTTTACAGGGTGATCCCATTAGCATTTACTCTAGATAAGTACTCTAACTCAATAGCTTCTTCTACAAAATAACTTTCAAAGATGTAAAGCACTGGAAAATTATAATTGCGGACATAGCCCTTTAAAACCTTCATGAACCTCTCAAATTGGTACATCAACCGAAAGTAAACTGATCCACAAAGTTTAACTTTTCTAACAAGATACACAGTCAAATGAACTATTATATTAAAGAACGATGGTGGAAAGTACTTCTCAAGAAAACATAATATAATCACAAGATCTGATTAAATTTTATCTAATTTTTGCACGTCTAGCACTTTGCTACAAATAGCATTAAAAAAAATCTAATAATAGTATATGTGACACACGACTTTTAAAAATAATAATAATAAATAATAAACATTCTTAATTTATTATAGACCCAAAATAAAATTTTTAACAAAACTTTATGTTTAATTTTAAAATTTTGAGTCCAAAAATTTACATCTATTAAAATTTTAATTAAGACAAAAATTTATTACAAAGTTAGGAAATTTTCTTGCAAAATCTGACTCCATGATAAATCATAAAATAATATAAAAAATTTATTTTGAATTTTTGAGAATTTTTTTGAACTTAAAATTTTACAACTGTTAAAAATACTAGTAATCAAAAAATCACGATAAAAAATATTAAATATATAAAAAATTCTAATAAAAATTTTAACTATACAATAATTAATAAAAATACATTAAAAATTTATACCTAAATTTTTAAAATTTTTTAAATTAAAAATTTACATCAAAAATTTTATAAAGTATATTTTCTTTAAGTATCGTACACCTAGCGTGTGTTTTAGGCTCGTTTACAGGGACACCTGTCCCCATCAGCCGCCTAGAAATACTTGATGGACTGCACCTTTGCGCACACAAAGAAATCAAGCACGTCTGATAGTTGTGAGTTTATATTATAATATATATATTATATACACAAAACAGAAGCTGAGTGCTTCTTCTTCTCCTCTAAGCTTCGAACAGAAGCTCACATCGGCGCACCACCCCACCAGCCGTGCCTACTGCCACCACGACCACCAGCCACCGGTCATGCCACCTTTGGTCTCCATCCGTCGCCCGTCGGCACTCTCCGACCACCCACTACAGACTAGCTGCCGGTCTCTGCCGTCTCTCTCTCTGCTCTCTCTCTCTCTCTCTCTCTCTCTCTCTTATGTATTCTTTCTCATCTCTGTAATGAATATATATATATATATATATACACCATCGGACACCATGCACCGCCGCACCATGTCTCCTTCACACCCGAGCACCGCCACACCTTGCGGCCACCACCACCTTTACCAATAACCATGCATGGATGAGAAAGCTTTAGGTGTTTTCTGTTTTTATAAGCACATAAGGATATGTGTGTGTTGTAAATCTGTGAGTGTGTTTTAAGTGTGTGTTGGGTGGGTTGTGTGTGTGTGTTACTGTGATAATGGTGTATGTGAGTAATGTGTATGTATGTGGGTTTACTTGTGTGTGATGTGTGTGTGCGTTAAAGCTAACTGACGTGTGTATGTTCTGCATGCCATGTGTGTGTGTGCTTGATATGGAGCTGTGTGTGTGCGTTTGTGAATTGCCGCCGTGTGTAAATGGTTATCCTATCGCTGTGTGTGTGTTTCATTGTTTATCGAGGGAGTGCTTGATTAACCTCTCTATTGTTTAGAATAAAAAACTAAAGAGGTGTTAAAAGAATTTTATTAGAAATTAGGATACAGAATTTTATTCTTACTAACTTGTTATATTTAATCAAATTTTTAACTAAATGGGTATTTTAAAATAACAAGTTTAGGGTGGGTTTAATTCGATCAAATATGTCATTCTTAGAAATGGCTCATGATAATATATCTCACATGCATAGCCAATACAAATCATATTGCCACAGCCAATACAAATCATATTGCCACAAGTAGTGACTATTGCATCAATACATGACAATCATGCGATTTTAGACCATAAAGTTTGAGAAAATTCCTGAAATAATTTTAACATTTTGAATTTATTTTGATAAGATAAATACCAGATGGAATGATAGAGTTGAGTAGAGAGTTTTTAGGAATTAAATGTTAGAGTGGGAATAGAATTATGTTTATGGTAAACATAAAAAATTTTAAGATAAAATAAAATACTAGTCATGAGTGTATATATATCTATCTACAAAGCTAATTTGGTTTCGCTCAATTATATATATAAAGAAAGGGAGACTCGAATAAAATAAAAGAAGAACAGAGAATGAAAAATAAAAAAGTAGAAGAAGGTGACGAGCAGAAGGCTGGAAGCCTGGAAGGTCACCCATGAATTTGGCAGTTTTTTTTTGTGTGTTGACTTTTCGAGTATTACGTTATTTAACTCAATCAGGTAAGTATTTGATCATAGAAAAAGTGTATACTTATGTTTTTCGACATTTAGAATTTAATTTTAAGGTTATTTTGATGAAATTCTAAACATAAAATATTGATATAAATTAAGTAAAAAAAAAGGTATTAGTTTAAGTAATAAATGTATAAGATTATATTTTGACTTGATTTTCGTTATATTTTAATACATTAACGTTCGAATTTTTGTTGAAATAATTAATAGTTTTGATACTATTAAATATTAAATATTGAATAAAGCAAGTAATAAATATGTTGAAAGGATGATAGAAAATAAAAATAAAAATAAGTTAGAAACTACATATTATTCGATCAAATCAATGGAAAAACTTAATTCTATTTTTATAATATTTCAGCATATTATTATTTAAACCTAAACTGAAATACTAATTGTTTTGATTTGGGTTGATATAATAATAATAATAATAACAACAAAATCAATGAATTGCTACAATAAAATTTATTTGGTGAGCATAGTGATGCTATGTAGAGATTTTATCTTCAAGAAAAGATTTATAATATTTTGATCTTTCCAATCACCATTTGGATTAATTGTGTAATATTTTGATATTAAAAATAATTTATTTTTATTTTTTTATGCGTACAATTTAATTTTGAGATTATTTTAATAAAATTATTATATGAAAATATTGATATAAACTAATAAAAAAAATATAAGTTTAAATAGTTAATTGATAAGATAAATAGTTTAATTTGACTCGATTTTCACAAAATTTTAATATTTTATTACTCGGATTTAGATTGAGATAATGAATGTCTTGATATCATTAAACATTAAGTACTAAATAAGTAAATAAATATCTTTTAAAAGAATAGAGAATAGAAAAAGTAATAAGATTAAAATATATATTATTTAATAATATAAACCCGGCTTTTATAATTTTTTAGCATATTATTATTCGAACCTAGAATTGAACAACTAATTAACTTGATTTGGTTAAGTATTATATACTAAATATGAATTAAATTAATTATAGAATATAATAAAATAATAAAAATAATAATAAAATTAATTAATTGGGATGAGTTTAGAACAACAAAATTGATGAGATTTGGGAATCAAAAGCTTTGCACAATGGGTGAAAAGAATAGGGTTTTAATTATTAGATGTAATATAGTTAAATTTTGTACAATGAAGTTTAGACTATTTAGTTATACTAGATTAATTTGATAATTTTTAAATGTTATAAAGCAGTCTGTTTTATATATTTTTCTTCTCAACGCTTGGAATGTGATTTTAAGATTCTTGTATTTATATATTAACCCAATTTTAGTAAAAAGAAAAATAATAATGAATGAATTGAGATTAAATAGTTATTTAATAATATCAATGGTAAAACTTAGTCCAATTATCATATTTTATTACATTACTATTCGAATTTAGATTGGAATAATTAATGGTCTTGATTAGGCTAAAAGTTATATGTTAAATAAAAATTGAATATATTTAGAAGCTATACAAAAATAATTTAAGAAAAATAGTACCACCGAAATTTTTTTTTGGGGTTCGCATAGTATTTAAATATTATTTGAGTTTGGCGTTAATTAATATTAAATTTTTATGTGACAAAATTCAGAATGACACTCGAGTCATGCATTGTCCTTCTCATTGAGAGTTATACATTCTTTGAATTTTAAGTGAGTGGTTTAGTATGTTACGTATTTTTTAAAATCACCTCTATCCCTAGTTGAGTCAAAATTCGTAGTTTAATGCAGGTCATATCTCCAAACTTGGGGCATAACAGCTGAAATACACGAAAAGCAGTGGAAGCAATTTAGAAAATCCGTTTGGTTGAAGCCACTAAATTGCA
>JAULJZ010187467.1:0-21446 GCA_032270985.1 Heliamphora pulchella | reverse complement strand
GCAACACCTGTTCCTTCGTATCCAGAATCCTCACCGGGCGTTCCTCATACGTGACATCCTCGGCAACCCGCAACTCAACCCAATCTAATACATGTGAAGGATCGGGCTCGTATCTCCGAAGCATCGAAACGTGAAAGACATTATGTACAGATGCTAACTGAGGCGGCAAGGCTAGACGGTATGCTACCACTCTAATCCTTTCCAGGATCTCGAACGGTCCAATAAAACGTGGTGACAGCTTCCCGCTACGACCAAACCTCATCAGCCGTCTACGTGGCGATACCTTCAAAAACACGTGGTCTCCCATGGCAAACTCTAACGGTCTCCTTCCCCGATCAGCATAACTCTTCTGGCTGCTCTAAGCTGTCACAAGACGCTGACGAATCACGACAATCTGCTCCGTCGTCTCCCGTACTAAGTCGGGTCCCAAAACAGTGGTCTCTCCCACCTCTGTCTAACATACCGACGATCTACACAGTCTACCATACAAAGCCTGATACGGTGCCAGCCCAATACTGGACTGATAGCTGTTGTTATATGAAAACTCTGCCAATGATAGGTGGTCCTCCCAAGAACCCCAAAAGTTAAGCACACAAGCCTCAACATGTCCTCCAGAATCTGAATGGTCCTCTCAGACTGACCGTCGGTCTGAGGATGAAAAGCTGTACAAAAAGTCAAGCTCGTCCCCAAAGCCATCTGAAGACTCTGCCAAAAGCGCAATGTAAAGCGTGGGCCTCGATCAGAAACGATAGTCACTGGTACTCCGTGTAGTCGAGCTATCTCTCAAATGTACAATCTACACAATCGGTCCACTGGGTCTCTCACTCGAATTGGGAGAAAGTGTGCAGACTTCGTTAACTTGTCCACTATAACCCAAATAGCATCGTGCCCCTTCGGTGAGCGTGGAAGTCCTGATATAAAATCCATAGTGACATTCTCCCACTTCCACCCGGATACAGGCAACGGCTGCAATAATCCTACAAGTCTCTGGTGTTCCACCTTTACTTGCTAACAAGTAAAGTATCGAGAGACGAATCGGATCACATCCCTTTTCATTCCCGTCTAGCAGAACTATCGACGTAGATCGTGATACATCTTCGTGCCTCCCGATGCACTGCTAGACGTGAGTGATGAAACTCATGTAGCACCTCTGCACGGCACGACTCTGGCACAAACAAATGCCCGATCAACCTCAAACTCTGATCTGAACCCACCGTCCATCCTGCTGTGTCCTTCCCGCTACCAATGTGGTCCCGTATCATCTGAGCCTCCTGATCAGTCCCCTGAGCCTCTAACACACGTGCAATCAATGCAGGCTGTGAAGCTACAGAATACAAAGTCGCACCTCCCCATGTCTCCCTGAGACACAGATCAAACTCCCCAACAACGCCGAGCATATCCCATTCTCGTAGAGCCACAGAAGCTAACGAGCCACGAGATTTCCTGCTAAGCGCATCAGTTACGACATTTGCCTTCCCCAGGTGGTATTGCAAATCAAAATCGTAGTCTCCCAACAACTCCATCCATCGTCGCTGGCGAAGATATAGGTCTTTCTGTGAAAACAAGTATTTTAAGCTCTTGTGATCAGAGAAAACCTCAAAATGCTCACCATATAGGTAATGCCGCCATATCTACAAAGCGAAGGCCACGGCTGCCAACTCCAGATCATGTGTTGGGTAATTCCTTTCGTGTGTCTTCAGCTGTTGCAAGCCATAGGCTACAACCTTGCCTCCTTGCATCAACACACATCCCAAACCATCAAGTGATGCGTCGCAATACACAATATACCCCAGACCTCGCTCTGGAATAATCAGAACTGGTGCACAGGTCAGTCTCCTCTTTAGTTCCTGAAAAGATAACTCATAAGACTCACTCCATACAAACGTGACTCCCTTTCGTGTCAAACGTGACATCGGTGCTGCAAGCCTAGAGAAGTCCTGTACAAACCGTCAGTAATAACCCGCTAGACCCAGAAAACTACGGATCTCAAAAACATTCCTCGATCGCTGCCAATCTATCACTGCATCAGTCTTCGTCGAGTCTACTGATACCCCATCCTTTGACACCACGTGTCCAAGGAATCTCACCTTTGTCATCCAGAACTCACACTTCTCGAACTTCGCATACAGGCAATTTTCTCTCAAAAGCTACAAGACGACGTGCAGATGCTCCTCATGCATCTCCCTCGTGGACGAATAAACCAGAATATCATCCACGAACACGACCACAAAACTATCTAGGTAGGAGTGGAAAATACGGTTCATCAGACCCATAAATGTAGCTGGAGCGTTCGTCAGACCGAACGGCATAACCAGAAACTCGTAGTGACCATAGCGAATCCGGAAGGCGGTCTTCGCTACGTCCTTGTCCCTAATCCTCAGCTGGTGATACCCCGACCTCAGGTCAATCTTCGAAAAATAGCGCGATCCCCTCAGCTGATCAAACAGGCCATCGATCCTCGGCATCGGATACCTGTTCTTCACCGTCACCTGGTTCAATTTCCTATAATCTATACATAGTCTCAACGACCCATCCTTCTTCTTCACGAACAAAGCTGGTGCTCTCCATGACGACGTACTCGGTTGTACAAACCCTTTGTCCAGCAACTCCTGCAACTGCACCTTGAGTTCTCGCAACTCAATAGGTGCAAAGCGATATGATGGCATAGAGATAGGAGCTGCTCCTGGAATAAGATCAATGGAGAACTCTACATCACCGCTCGGTGGCAACTCAAATAGATTGTTAGGAAAGAAGTCCAGATAGTCACGCACCACAGGGGGTAACTCCCCTCAAACCTCATCTAGCATATCCAATCTGAGAGCAGAAAAGAGAGAACCCAAATTCCCTCGAACTCGCGCGATACCTGATACAGACACCAAGCTCTCATCCCGATCACCCACAAAGTAGAAGCAGTCACCCTCCGGTGTACAGATCGACACTCTCCGTCGCTCACAATCTATATAGGCATGGTAGGTCGTCAGCCAGTCCATCCCTAGGATGACGTCAAACGTGGTCATGTTTAGAATGATAAAATCAAACTCTAAACAACGACCGGCAACCTCCAGCACGCAAGATCTACAAACAACGCTCAGTGTCACACTCCTACAAACTGAGGTCTCAACACACAAGGTACTACCCAACCAATCCCTTTCCAACCCCAATGCAGACACAAAATTAGAGGATATAAACGAATGTGATGCTCTCGTGTCTATAAGAACACTGGCCCATGATCCAAAGACTAGAAGAGTACCTCTAATCATGGCCGGAGTGATCGCTGCATCAGACGCAACTGGTGCTTTGGAAGCACTACGATTAGCAAGAACATAAGCCTTGGCCTGCGGTGGTCTGGTCTGCCCACCATAACCCTGAGTTGATGGCCGCCTCATACACTGTGCTGAAGTGCCTCCCTCTGCAAATCTAGAAGTCTGAGCTCTAGGCTGCTGCGGAGCCTGTCATCTCTGTACAGATGAAGCAGCTGATGCTCCTGTCGCGCCCTGAACATTTCCCTCTCTGGGATAGGATCTGCGAATATGCCCGAACTGACCACACCCAAAACAAATAGGTGGGTCTCTCCCCTGTGACTGAACGGGCGCTGAACTCTGAGCCTAGCACTTCTACGGGCCCTCAACTGAACGATGTCCCGGCTGTTCACAGCGATAATAGATCAATCCTCTCTGCTCCGGCCTTCCTGTCGAAGCCACTGAAAGTGTGGGCGCAGATGACTGCGGCTGATACGATCCGACAACATGAGGACTAGGTCTAGACGACCTCTGGTGCTTTTTCCCGCGCCTCTGGAACTGTGCATCTCCACTGCCCTGCTGACTCCCGCTCTCTCTAATCCTGCGGCTGTCCGCCAACGAGTTCTCGACCCAGATAGCAGATTCTACCAACTTGATGTACACCTCCACATCTAAAGTTGCAACCCTATCCTTGATAGCAGGTCGAAGTCCTCTCTCAAACCTTCGAGTATGCAACTCCTCGGTCAATACCATCTCTGGTGAAAATCGCGACAGATTCGCGAACCTGGCCTCATACTGGACTACAGACAGATTCCCCTGAACAAGGGAGATAAACTCCTCTCGGTAAGTATCTCTCAAAGACCTTGGGAAATACTTCTCCGAGAAGACTCTCGTGAAAGCAGTCCACGTCTCATCCACAGTGGTTTTGGCAAACTTCTACCACTCTCTAGCATCTTCCCGCAATTGAAACACTGCAAACTTTACCCATAAAGCATCCTCCTCGATATCCAGTGTATCAAAGATCGACGTGGTTACTTCCAACCACTCAGTAGCAACCTTGGGGTCCAGCTCCCCAGCGAAGGTTGGAGGATCCAACTGCTAAAACTCTCTCATAGCCACATAAGCCCTTGGCTCAGGAACCCGTACATTAGCCCTGGTCGCTTCTGCCATGACTCGAATAGTGGTAAGCATCTCCTGGACAACGTTAGCACCGCCCACTTGTTCCTGTGGGGCATGAACGTCTCCCTCCTCTGGAATCTGAACATAAGAACGACCTTTGCCACGGCCTCGGCCACAACCCTGTCACTGTGCTCCCCGCGTAGACATAATTTTATAGAAAGCAATATAAACAAGATAAACTTTCCTACAACATGTTGCCATGTAACAGGAACACATAATCTTACTATCACATAGCCACATAAGATCATGTTAACACGTCTCACATATCGAGAAGAACTAACAAGGCAGACTCGTCCATTTGGATAACCTATTCAGATTCCCAGTTAGAAAACACGTCGGTCAAATGCGCTTCTAACTTGACTTCCAATTATGTTTAACCAAACGCCGAAAGGCAAACTTATCAATCTTGAGATTCCATCTCCATACCCACATATACACAATTATCATGCTCAGAAAGCTATTAACATGTTATAAACTAACGTTTAAACACATGCAAGCAAGCATACATAATCAACCTCACCAGGTGATAAACCCATTTTTTTCCCATGGCTCTTAGGTATTCGAACCCAGAGCTCTGATACCAAGTTGTTACGCCCCAAAACCCAGGGTCACATGAAAATTCACCAAACACCAATTTTAAGAAAAATATAGGTTTTCATATCTTTAAATCCACCTGTTTAAATCACAAGAAAACCCAATATGCAACTCTCATAAATAGTAAACATTATGTATAACGTGCATAAGTATATCGCCTTATGGTGTACAAAACTGCCTTTAGGAATAGGCTTACCAACAAGAAGGAAAACTATAAAAGTCTTCCACCACCGCGGGCATCACCAAAGCTACTCATGGTCATCATCCAAAGTATCACCTAAAAATAGTTTTATAGAAAAAATTCCATCCGTGAGCCGATGCCCAATAGAAACAGACAATAAAGCTGTAAGCAGATAATATGCAATCATGTAGAGTGGGAGCGAACTCAACCACAAATCCAAAAGGTTTTACGTCATAAAACCGCATGTTTCCCACAAGCCTCCAAAGTAGTTTTCCTTTCACAACTAAGCATTTATACAATGCAAAAACACAGTTTTACAGTTGAAGGAAAACAGAAACCAAACATCATTTCCTCACAGAATGCACCATCGTGGAAAAGAATAAAGAGATCCTATGTACCGACTCTGCCACAAGGACATAGGTAGCAACTATAGACTCCTGTCCATTACCCTAGTCCTGAACCATTTAAGGCCTGCTAGGTAATGACAAGTTCTATACGGAGCACCATGACGTAAAAGCTAACTTTACGGGCCCGACAACCCAAGGGAAAAGAGCACCCAAACCGACCTTCTTTACGGGAACTACCCCGAAGGATAACAAAGGTACCTACACTGCGCACGTTTTCGGACTTACATTGAAAGCAACTCGTGCCAAATACACGTCATCCCGGTACATCTAGATAATCTTCTAAAAGCAGTACCGTAGCTCAACTACAAAAATTTTTTCTCAAAATAATACATTATACATGTATATAGATCCCTCCATCAACATGGAGATCAATAAAACATTTTCAAAATATTTTTTCCCGTTTTCCACAAAACATTTCAAAAACTGAGACTCAACCGCGAAGGCAAGCTCCAAACCTCCAAAACATAAAATGTTGAGATTTTTATCAAAATCCTCCATTTTCCAACAAAATCACCGTTTTCAAGAACACCATTTGAAAATCATACTACCGCATGTCATACAGTACTATAAGCCAAGAAAAGCTAACAACATGCTTTTTATCAGAAAAACAAGCTTAAACAGAAAATATGACATTTGATGCATTTTTTACCCGGTGAAAACACATGTAATTACATCTAACACCCTCATAACAGCAGTAGGTCTAGAATCCTACCTCGTTGGGTCAAAACCCGATGCCTTAAAAATTGGACCTCGTCGGAACGAGAATCTGACCAGATGAGCGCGAAGCTAGCAGCGTGAATAGCAGGGATCCACAAGCTGATCGTCGAAAACAAGGCTCGGATAGGTCACATATGTAGAGAGAAGGCAGAGAATGAGAAAGAAATAATATTTTCCAAACATTTCAGCCCCTTCTTCTACTTATAAGCACGCCAAAAAGCCTGTTCAGTCGACTGAAGAGGCCACTTCAATCAACTGAAGTGCCTCAAAAAACGCAAACCGCCTCAGTTCAATCGACTGAACCCTTGAGTTCAGTCGACCGAACTCAAGAAAAGTGGTTCAGTCGATTGGGCCAAGCCCTCCAGTCGACTGAACCCAAGGTTCTTAACGTACTGGTTTCCACTTCAGTCGACTGAACTCACCAGTTCAGTCGACCGAACTTGCTTGGTCCAACGTACTATTTTGAGTCTCAATTTTGTGTTCTAAGGCCAACCCAACAAGCCTAAACAAGATCCGCGAAAGCGTAAAACACATCTACGTGCTATTTTACAACTCCAAAACATAAACCATGCATCGATAATATATAACATGAAGGAAAAACACGTAATCATGTACTAATAATTCAAAATAACAAGGTTCGGGATATCACACAAGCGCATGACCGAACCCATTTTATTGAACAATTCGTGACCAAATCCATCACTTCTCCATGCATACTAACTCAATTCATAGTAATCACAAACACAGAATAAACCATTATTCAAATTACAAATCAATAATATAGCAAAGCATTCAATACTCTGATAATTTAATCGATTGAGGCCTAATGACTCAAACTATTGTCCCATCACCTTATTACCCCATTGAAACTTCAAAACTATAAAGATAAACAGAGGGCATTTGGTTTACACGTTTCCATGGCAGTGCAACCAGATCACAAGTAATAAAATAAAATAATTATTCATGGATCAAAAATATATCACGTATCACCGAATAATATAGTGTGAAGAAAGCTCTGATACCAATGTAATTAAAATTGACATATGTATACGCAGCGAAAATATGCATAATGTACATTCAACTCTAATTGTTCAAGTGTTTGAATAAATCTACACTTAGAGAGTGAATTTTCTAACCTACAACTTTATCTTGATGAAAATCGTTGATGAATCACATGCGTTTTTCATTTTAAAACTAGGTTAGGTACCCCTCTTTATTTACAAGCAATGATACTCTTTTCATTAAGCAATACCAATTGCACATGTTCATAATAGATGTTTATTCACAAAAAATGTGACTTTTCACCAATAATTATTATATATAATAGGTATTTTCTTTTATTTATCACTCATTAAATAATACAAATAATTGTAATACCTATGTGGATCATATTCAGATTTCCTCTAATGAAGAAATTCCTACGGTACCTTGCTCCAATCACCCACCACGGTTTAGAATTGTCAACCTTTAGTTCTGATACCACTTGCTGAGATTTAATCATCAATTTCTAAATACAAACAAAAGTAAATATTCACGTACAAAAATCAAAAAAATAATCAACATGGAGGAGTTATAAGGTCACACTAGCTTATGTCCACGACTGAGAGAGTAAATATTTCACTACGCTGAATGTGAAAGAGTACAACTATTTTCTTTCTTTACCATCTAATATCTCAAATTATTCTCATATTTTTTCTCTAACCTCAGAGCTTTATGAGGTGTCCTATTTTAAACACACCATGAAACTCTAAAAGTCCACAAACCCATATAATTATAAACTCTCAATAAATTGAATACATAATCGGCTCTTAACCCAATACTAGCCCAGTTATATATAGGCGGAATATAATAATAAACGGGCGATGTAAAATACATGACACTCTAACCTAATACATTTTAGATAAACAAAAAGTTTACATAACCTCAATTTTAATAACATTCTCCCATAATCTAATAGTATAGATAACACACACCTAACCTAACATGCTCACATTTACTAACAATCTGGCAACAAAATCTTATTTTTGCTTACCAAGTTTTTCAATGATTTGTCTCGACTATGTCTAGTTTTGCTTTTTCAGTTCTTTGTGCTAAAGTTGAAAAAAAATATTCACTAAAGACGAAGAAATCACAAAAGCCAATAAAAATTGTTAAGTTGGCCTTTTCATCTTATTTGAACTTTTTTTTAAATTTTTTTAATAAAATATTTTTACTTTTTTATATTCTTCATGACGAGTTAGAAAATATACTAATTTCAGCTAACACCAAAAATATTACTAAAAACAAAAAAAAAATAAAAAAAAAAGAAGCTAACACCATGTTGACCAAACTGTCTTTGGTATTTAATTTAATTTAAAAACTACGAACTTTAAAATATCCTTACTTTCGTTTTACAAGTATGTTTTACATTAAATTAACTATTTTGAAATTCTCTAGCTGAGATAAATTAAAGAAGATCAATGATTGAAATCAAATTCTTCTTATGGAAAGGACAGATAAATTTTATTGCCAATTAATTTGACTGACAAATAAATTTCAGGATCCATGGAATTACAACTAGTTTTTTAAAACTAATGACCAAAATAGTAATTTATTTCAAAATAAATTCAACCAATACGTACACTTTAAGAAATTACACAATTTTTAAAAAGAAGAGTGCAAAATAAATAAAATTTCACTGATAGTGAAATTCACTGTAATTACGTGAGGGAAAATTTCAGTGTAGCTTGACTTTGCTTAATTCGAGTCTCTAGAATTTAGGTACAGTTAATGTCGACTAAAGATTCTGGACAAGTGGCCAAATAATAAGCAAGGTACATAGAGTTGGGTTAGAAATTAGGTGCAGGTGATCTGAATTATTTTGTCTCTTACTATATCATTCATTTTTCTAATGGAGGCAGTGCAGTTGTTGAATTTTTATTAATAAATTCTACTCAATCATGTAGTTACAAGTGTCTGATTAACTTAAGTCCGTTTGGAAACCCAAAAGAGAAAAAAAAAAGGAAAAAATTTCTCAAGTTACAATAAAAAAGTGTTAATGAATAAAATAAATTTTCGTCGAATATTGACAGGGAAATCTTATCAAGCAATTGGATTGTGCTTCGATAACATAATTCATGACTTTTTTTTGGGTGAAAACTTAAAAACAAGAACTTCGAATAGAAATAAGAGAAGGATTTAATCGCTAAGGAAATGAAAAGACAATACGAGAAATTAAACTCTAAATCTAACACTAACTAACAAAAAAAAGTTGCTTTTGCAGGAATGTTGATGATTATTCCACTGTGATCAAGTCTATTTATATGCGCTGAATTTTTTTCCTTTACGAATTCAGAAATTAACTGCGGCTAATTCGGAACTAAAAGTGGCAACCGCTTCTAACTACTTTGATAGTGGGAGAGCCATAGCAGCTACTCATTTAGTGGGCAATTGTGCCTTCCTCCTTGTGTTGAATAATTGCCAAGTGTCATATTTTTGTACATCTACTCTTTGTTGAATAACTAACGCTCGACAAGACTTTCATTCGACAGATCTAACGCACAATTCAAAAACAATAGAAAGGATACTCTTGTTTCGCTGAACAAAGAATTATTTAAATACTTCTCTGTCGATAAAATTTCCAAAATTTGGTATAAACAATGTCTCTCCTCATTTATTGGGTTTAATTCTTTTGACCAAATTAAATAAATTTTTGACTGTTCAATTCAAACGGCTAGAAGTGAAAACTTATAAAGAGCCACAAGGAAACACTTTTCGTCATTCCCACTCCTCGACCTTTTGAACTTCTCATCCATGGCTCCCAAGAAAACTCAAAAGTCTCTTTTTGCTGATCCAGTTACTTTTAGATTCCCAAATAACTCAGAGATTTGGCTGAGAAGTATGGGAATCATAAATGCATAATTATGAGCCCTAACTCAAGCTCTAAATGAATTCTTGGTCCTCTCTTCGAACCAGAGATCCCTGAGCTCCTTTCATCCAACTATCCTTTAGCATCAAACGAATCCTTTATACTTCATGGCTCAAATTTTTCCTAGACGAAATGGGAGGGTTCAACACCTTTGCACTCATGGCTGAGCCCTAAGTCTGATTGGTGCGACTGGGTTGCTCGTATGGAAAACTACATCTTAGAGCAATTGGACAAGTTAAGAATAAGAGAAACAATAATTTTTTCAACCTACCCCATTGATATGTACAAATAGGTCATTGAAGCGACGACCTATTTTTTTTCTCTTATTCCTACAATACCATGCTCCTCCCTTATGGGCCCATGACTCCCTTTCAGGCCTTCCTTCAACACGCCTTGAGATAAATACTTTACTTACACCTAACCTTGTAAGTGAAGGTTTTTTAATGCCCTTTAGTTTAGGGTATTCTAATATCTTTAAGGCATACTGTGCTAAATCTTCTGTATATCATTCTTTTAATGAGATAGTATCCTTTTATCTCTATTGGCTCAATATGCCTTCAAGATATCAGTAGTTCTTGGTTTTAAAATCACACATGAATATTTGCACGTAGCCACTTATTTGACTCAAAAGAAAAAAATTTGTTTTAGCCCTTGTTGTTCTAGACACTCTTTACAATAGCCTATATACGTTTATTGATAAGGGTATATCTGATAGCTATGGTGGCCCTTTTTGAATTTTCTAGGCATGGTTGTGTGCCTACGTCTCTCAGCTAAATTTAAAATTTTCTCTTTCTTATGCAATCCTTGTTTGAGTTATCCTCGGCATTTTCTTGCTCACACTCTTATTTCGTTCACAAGCCACTTTTGAAAGATATTTTTTTATCTTCTTCTCATAGCTTCCAATCAAAGTTCTAAAGAATTTTAACATTTTCGTGAATATCAATTTTCATCTTCTCGACTGGCATTCCTTCATGCTGACACTTCTATTTTATAAGAAAAAGATGTCAAACTTTTAAACGATTTTGGGTTAGTGTCCTAAACCCGAGATACATTTTGGTTGGTGGTTCCATTTCATTCTCAAGATTTCGCAATTACAGTTTTTAGAATTATTCTTCCAACCATTTTGCAAGGCAATTTGGCCTAACACAAGGGGTGCCTATTCCCTTTATGCATCATTCGATCCATGAAGTTGTTGAGAATAGGGCCTCAATTAGGGAAGAATTTATTGCCAAACCCATCCAAGAAAACTTTTTAAAGAGGTTGAGCACTTTCAAATTTAATAATTTCGAGCCTTCAGACGTACCACTCTTGCTTTCGACTATTGGTGGTTTGTTATCTTGCCGACCATTTTCATATCTTCAAAGGATGACTATCAATTCAAGTTGTCCTACCAAAATCGACAAGCCACCATTGGAATGCCTTCTCAAGGTAAATTTCTTTTAATTATTTTAAACTTTTAGAAAATAATTTTCATTCCTCTAATATCTCGCATGCCATCATTCTATTCATCTTCCGTCAACGCTGAACTCCCTTCGATTGAGAGAGACAAACCTCAGACTATTGGGGTTCTATACTAAAAATCATATTTTGAATTTTGGTATTTGATTTGATTTTAATAAAATATGTTTTTCTGTTTTAATGAGAATCTGTATGAGTAATGAATGTGTTTTATTACTTATTTAATGTTGTGTATGAGTGTCTTTTATTCTACATAATAGTTAATCTAGTGTGTAAAGTTCGACTTACACACGAAATAGCAGATTATCGCTTCTTGTGAAATATAAGTTTTGGTTCACAGTCTTAGATGAATTTGAATACACCATCGGTAAGGCTGTAGAACAGTATTTTAGTAGATCTGTCTTGATTACAAGGAACGGTAATTGTCTTGATTATTTTTCTGACTCATTGTACTAGTACATTTTGTGTGTATTGAACATGATTGTATTATGGTAATTAATTTTTTACTGACTATATAAATTAATTTACACTACATGGTTATTATGAGTTCTTATACTCTTAATCCCAAAATAATTATTAAACATGCATATTTATTGTTCGTTATTTTGATTCATTAAATAGTGCGATCTTTTATGGGTCTATGATCGATTTCGATGAGTTGAATAACGATATTACTTACATGGTGAATATTTATTATTAACGGAATTCATGTCCCGAATAGATTTGATGATACCCTCTTAAGGAAACTTATAAATTTTGATCATGTCAAACCCTACAGATGGATTTTATAATCCGACATATCAAATAAGTTAAGCAGAAGGTCTTAAAAAATTATGAAAGAAGTCGATTAAATATAATTATCAATAATTTAATTTAATTGATGAGTATTTGTAATTTTAACGTGGAGAGAATAATAAGTATTTAATAATAGGAGCTTAAAAGTTCAATTTTGAGAATAAGGCCGGGGATGCAATAACAATTCTCTAGTAGTATGACTTATAATTTATGTTTTTAGAAAATTACTTCTAAGTTGAAATATGTTTTCCTAATTATATTAGAAGTCCTTATCTTATTTACTCATTAGGTTCCTACTCTAGCCTACATATACATCATTATAACTCTGGCCACCAGTACGCGTATCACATCAGATATTTTCACGTATTCTGAAAACCAAAGAAAAAGGAGAAGGTAGCCATATCAGGGTTTGGAACATGAAGTATCTAAGCCCACACTTAATTCGAGTTTTGGCGTTTGAGAATACAACAGAAGATCTAAACGGAGAAAAGATTATCGATCATCTGCCATGTTGATCTTTGGATTCAAGTTCAAGAACAGAAACGTGATTAAACCAGATGGATCATGCAGGTATAATCCCTATTTTGCCTTATGGGAATACTAGGTTTCTATTTCGGGGTTTAGGGAAAAACTAGGATTTTTCCATACAAGTTCTGTTCGAACAGTTTCCCTGTTCGTCTGGATGGTTCGGCATAGTGCCATTTTTTTGTTGTATGCTGATCTTATTCTGCGCCGAGTTTGATTCGATTCATATACACTGTCATTGTATCTTAGAATTTTGGTCCCTTCTATCTTGAAATTTTGATCCCTTCAAGTGGTATCAGAGTGATCTTTGATGCTGCATATAGGGTGAATCAACTCCATGTTGTCCATATCTGTTGATCTATGCATATGGGGTTCAGGTAAACTAAAATTATGCTAACTTTTGTTTTGCAGCGTTCTATCTCGGGTTTATGTTCATGCATGTATGCATGTTTGATTGCATGAATGTGTGATGATGTTTTTGGTTTTTACATGAGGTTTGAATCGTTGTAGTATCCATGTACGAATTGGAATGCCTGCAATGAAGGATAGGGTTGAAACTCCATTGGAGGCAGAGGATCATGTGTAACCTTCTCTTTTGTAAATTGAATCTGAACTCCTGATATAGAGGCATAGGACCCTTGATTATAATCTTTAACATGTTGAAGTTGAAAATTGGATTGCGTTTCTGAGGCCCATACGTTGTTTCCCACGAGTTTGGGGAGTTCTACTTTGATTAGAATTGGTTTTGGTGCATAATGGCGCAATTAGGGCTGAAATTTGTGATGCAGAAAATCCTGACGCAACTACCTGCCTTAGCATCTGTCCGGGCAAAATTTTTTTTGAAGGAATTCGTCTAGATGCCCTAGCGTCTATCTGGATGGAACAAGGCAGTGTGCTATTTTTTGGTTTTGATTTGAACCAGAATGTTTACAGTTTTTGACACGGATTAGGATTTTGACATGATGGAATGGTGCTTTGTTTCGGGATCAAGAGGCGGCTCAAAAAATCATATTTTGCCAGATAACCATGGAAGCCAAGATTATATTGTCGTATGCATGTTTATAATTGTTTATAATTTTGTTGTGGATGTTTGATTATGGACAACATGGACAATTTATGTTATTGCATGCTTGGCATAATTTAATTTAAATGAATTCATAATCACGAAATTGGTTAATATGCGTAATTGGATAATAAAATTAAAATTATCAAGTTTTTATTTAAAATTTATTTTTCATAAAATGGGAGAGTTGGAATTTTATTAGCTACACTTATAACACGTAAAAATTAATTTTTTACTGGAATTTTTATAACGCGTGGTTTATTTCAAATTGTGAATTTATTTAAATTAAACAGTCTTTATAACTCTCAAAATATTTTAAAAACTAAGTAGTTGAAAAAATTTATTCACATATAAATTCTACGGTTTCTATCACTAGTTTGTAAGTAATGAAATTAATTTTGTGTGTTGACCTCAGTACCTTTCTTCCCATCAGACAAAATTAATTACAGTATCACTAATACATACGTCATTTAGGGATAATTCTAAATAATTGTTAGTGTGAGTCACTTCTCCATCTGAAGGGTTTATTACAAAGCAATTGATTTAAAATTAAGTGATGATATACACTTATCTATAAATAATAATATCATTTCCATTTAAGTTACTGTTATTATTTATAATATCGAAATTATGCCAGCTATTTAATTTTACTTGGCATGGTCAGTTGCCTACATAGTAAAATTAATAAGAATTGACTTGTTTAGACGAATGATGAATGATAGATGACGTTCCCATCGCGGCATACTATTCATGATGTATTAGGCTACTAGCAAGTTCTTTTTAAAAATAATAGAAGGAACCAAATTTTAAAATGAATTCAAGGTTTAACTCATCGTAATTAATTTTTTTTTAATATGTGATTCTCATATATTAAAAGGACTCTCAATCATTTCACAAGCATACTCAAAGAAAATAAACTAACGGATTCTAATTATATTAACTGAAAAAAGAATATGGATATTGTGTTAACTGTTGAGAACTATAAATTTGTGCTCATAGAGGTATGTCTATCTAAACCTGATGAGGAGGCAACCGATGAGAAAGCCCGACCTTATCAAAAGTGGTAGAAAGCTAAACATATGGCGCAGTGTTACATTCTGGCATCTATGTCGAATGTTCTACAACATTAGCATTAGTATACGCTCAGTGCCTACTATATGATGCTAAATCTCAAAGAAAAGTTTGGGCATCAGGATCGTGCGGCAAGGTAGGTGGCCATGAGATCTCTGATGAACACAACTATAACTGAGAGAACCCCAGTTAGGGATTACATTCTGAAGATGATAAGTTTTCTGAATGAGTTGTAGATCCTTGGAGCTAAAATCGATGCAGACAAGTAGATCGATATCATACTCCAATAATTGCCTGACAATTTTAATCAGTTCTGCCTTAAATATCACCAAACTCGATTTCTAGCAAAATTACTTCATGAACTTCAATAAGCTGAGAGTGTTCTTAAGAAGCCGGTTAGTTCCTTTGTTGCTGGAAATGGTTCTGTTTTTAAGCCAAAAGGCAAGAAGAAAAAAAAAGTTCAGAAATAGGGTGGCACAGCTTCTAAAGCAGTCAGTGGGCCACAGACTAGTGTGAAAAGTTGAAAAGCAAATAGTTTCACTGCAATCAGACAGGGCACTGGAAGAAGCAATGTCCAGTTTACCTCGGCAAGCTAAACAATTCAAGTAATTTCTATTTAGTGATTGTTGAAACATGCTTAGCAAAGTTATCTACTGGTACCTGATGCATAGATACGCGAGCCACTAATCATATTTGCAATTTTTTGCAAGGGTTTCAAAAAATCAAGTAACTTAGTTATGCGGAAATATACCTACACATGAGCAATAATACAAGGGTAATAACAGTTGTAGTGGGAGATGTTACTCTCAATTTTAATAGGGATAGGATTTTAATTTTGGGATATTATCTTTATGTACCTTCCATTAGAAAAACAAATTAATTTCTATTTCTAGATTGGTTAAAGACTAATAGTTGGTTTATTTTAATAACTTTGTGATTATTAAGTATAATACATATTTTATCTATTCTGATACATTGGTGTATGATTTTTATGTTATTACTTTTATCACTCTTATACTATAACTAAATGAAATAAATAACAATAATAATTTACCATATAAGATAAAGGAACATTCTAGGGTGAACTAGGCCCTTTTTAGCCAAAGGCTATAGAGCTAAAGAACCGTTGGAATTGGTTCACTCTGATTTATGTAGATCTATGACTATCCAGACTAAATAAGACTATGAGTATTTTGTCACTTTTATTGATGATTACTCATGTATGGGTACATTTATTTGATGCACCGTAAGTCTGAATAATTTGAAAATTTTTTAAAATTTAAGGCGAAATCGAAAAAGCATCTAGGTAAATGTATCAAGACATTACGGTCTGATCGTGGTAGCGAGTACTTCTTAGGAGAATTTAAGGATATTTATCAGTAGTAAAGATTACATTATAGTTGACTGCACCAGGCACTCCACAGTATAATGTTGTAGCAAAAAAAAAAAGAATAGGACTCTTATGAAAATGGTAAAATCTATGATGAGTTATTCAAAATTACCTGATTCATTTTAGGGATTTGCATTAGAAACGGCAGCTAATATTCTGAACTTGGTACCTTCTAAATTAATACCTATTAATCCTATAAAACTGTGGACTAGGTAAAAGCCTAGTCTGCGGTATGTTCGGATTTGGGGTAGTCTATCATACGTATTGAAAGGAAACACGGATATAGTTGGAATCGAGAACGAAAGTTTATTTCTTTGTTGGATATCCTAGAGGAATGAAAGAGCGTTTATTTTATAGTCCTAAGGATCTAAATGTCATTGTCAGTACCAATGTCTGATTCTTGGAAGAGGACTATATGACGATCTATAGGCCCAAAAGTAGAATTGTTCTAGAAGAGTTGGGAGGTAATACCAATAGTACAGGAGAAGTGCCACAGGTCTCTGATATCCTATTGCTTCATTATAGTGGGAGGATTATTGGGACAAATGCAAATTCTGAACCAGGTCTTGATGCTACCATCAACATGTCGGTTTCACAACTAGGACAGCATGTGAATGATGGTGCATTGGATTTAGAACCAGCACAATGTGTCACTGCTAGTACACAATTGCAGGTTGTGCCTCGTCATGGTGGAAGGGTTGTTCATCAATCTGATCAGTATATGTTCTTGGGATAGTCTTTCAATAGGATCCTAAAAAAATTAGGTACTAAACTCTGTAACTACAATAGAGCACTCCAAGATAAAGATGTAGACCTTTGGCAAAGAGTTATAAATTCTGAGCTGAAGTCTATGTACATTAATTAGGTTTAGGATCTTGTAGAACTACCTGAAAGGATAAACCATTGGATGTAAGTGGAACTATAAAAAGAAAAGTGGAGTAGGTGAAAATGTGGAAACCTTCAAAGTTAGGCTTGTTGCAAAAGAGTTCACTCAGAAAGAAGGGATCAGTTATGAGGAAATTTTTTCACCAATAGTCATGCTTAAATCTATCTGGATACTCTTATCCATTGTGACTCATTTCGATTACGAAATTTAGTAAATAAACGTCAATACTGGATTTCTTAATAAGAGTCTTGACGAGTGCATCTATATGATGCAACAAGACGATTTCAAAGCAAAGAGCCAAGAGCACATATTGTGCAAGCTTAAAAGATTCATTTATAGACTTAAATAGACATCTAGATTTTGGAATACTCAGTTTGATTAAGCCATTAAGTCTGATAATTTTTATCAATGTCCTAACAAATCTTATGTGTACAAGAAGTGTGATGAAAGCGTGATGATATTTCTAGTACTTTACGTGGAAGATATATTGCTCATTGGGAACGATGTGAGGGTGTTATTTTCGGTAAAAGTATGGTTATCTGACCAGTTCGATAAGAAAGACTTGGGAGAAGCCAGTCACATGGATCAAGCTTTGGCAAGATTACAAGTAAAGGATGTTGAGCATATCACAAGCCACTTATATCGATATGGTTCTTGCTCGTTTTAACATGCAAGATTCTAAGAAAGTGTTTCTCCCTTTCAAGTATAGAATCACTCTATTCAAGGATCAGTGTCCTAAGATAGTTGTTGAGATAGAGAAGATGAAGTCGATTCCTTATGCTTCGGTAATAGGAAGCTTAATATATACTATGTTTTGCACTAGACCGGATATCTATTTTGCTGTTGGCATGGTTAGTAGATATATCACACCCTTAAAAGTCAAGGATTTCATCAAAACAAGATACTTTCATACATTCAATTACGTGGCCTTATGGTCTTACAACCCTTAGGAGTTTAATTACAACACATGTTCAACAAGGGATCATGATCAAAACATGATGTTACATAAACACAAATTCTCAAAATTTAACAACAACTCGTCCTTTGCCATTAAACCATTGAATCACCTCCAACACCTGAATAGAGTTTTAAATAAGCAACGTGAGCTAAGGCTCAATAAGATACGACTACGCAAAAATAAAAGCATGATATATAAAAAAAGAAACTTTTTAAATCATCACCCTGATACATAAATAACTCTCCAACCAAACTATTGAAAACTCAATAGGGTACTTTTTCTCATGACTAATAGACATTTAATGTGAACTTTCTCTCTCTCCGATCTTCAACAAGCTCCATAAATCTCACCTTACAACTTATTAAATGTCGTCTTGCCACTCAGACAAAAGTACCGCATAAGCTATTATCACCACAAAATCTAATACCGCCACATAGGCTATAGTATCATGAAGGCTAATACTGCCACACTAGCTAAATATGCCACACAGGATAGACACGCCACACAGGGTAGTCAATTAATAATTTTACATTGCTAATATCGTCACACAGACTAGATATGCCACACAGGCCAGATACACCACATAGGTTAGTCAAGTAACAATTTCACATTGATAATATCGCCACACAAGCTAAATATATCACATAAGCTACATACACGTCACAGACTAGTTAATTAATAGTTTCATATTGCTAGTATCGCCGCATAGGCTAGATATGCCACACAGGCTAGTACGCCACACAAGCTAGTCAATTAACAATTTCACATTGCTAGTATCGCCACATAGGATAGATATGCCACACAAGATAGATATGCCACATAGGCTAATACGCCACACAAGCTAGTCAATTAACAATTTTACATTGCTAGTATCGCCACACAGACTAGGTATGCCACACAGGCTAGATACGCCACATAGGCTAGTTAATTAACAATTTTACATTGCTAATATTGTCACACGGGCTAGGTGCACCACACGGGCTACTCAATTAACAATTGCACATTATTAATATTATCACACAAGCTAAATATGTCACACAGGCTAAAATTCATAATCTCACATTCACACAGATTTACTATTACACATAGTAATCATATCAATGCAACTCATGCATATAATTCTTAATTTCATTCATCAGATTAAACCCTTTTGATCAATTACCCTAACCTCAACATTTGTTTATAACCAAACTCTAATTTAATCCATACTATCACCATATCACATCCAACCAACAAAACCCAAGGCGCATGAACCACCCATGGAAACCCACAAAGATAGGTCCAATTCAAAAGGAAAAACCACTAAGAAAACTTGATTTACATCCATTATTCCCAACAAAACCATTTTCTCCAAAATAATTTTTGAAAAGCAGACCCAAGACCACTTGAGCGGCCACCTGGCAAAGCCAAAGCCCACTCTTCTTAGGTAGTAGACTGCTCGAGCGGACCCAAGACTGCTCGAGTGGTCACCCACCCGAGAGCACACCAGAAAAACCTATTTTAACTCCATAATTTTCACAACCCACACTTTTCTTTCAAAGAGGAATTTTAGAGTATAAAGCATGGGTAAAACCAACTTCTAACCATGAAATACCACCGAATTAACATTTTCAAATCTCCCAAAAGGATTAAATAGAATCAATCATCCATCAAACTCGCAATTTCTACATCAAATCCACAATCTCTATATTTCGCCCAATTCAACTAGGATTTTTCAATTCACACCAATCTCGTCTTACATCAATACACACAACTCTAATTATCCAAATTAATTCTTCAATTTCTCAATTAAACTCAATTAACTACCAAACCCATGCCTCATCTTCCTTCCCATAAGTAGGGTTTCCAAATTAACACAAGTTTTAACATATATCAACACCCAACTTCACATAACTCATTTAATTTCACAAAAATCTCTCTTAACTTCTTCCAAACATCAACTCTCAAGCTCCATAGAACAAGGATTTCAAGATTAAAAAAAGGGGTTTCATATCTTTTTTCTAAAATAAGATAAATTAATCACATATCCAAGAGGACTATTCAATATTTGTCAAAAATTCTACCTCGGTGAGTCAAAACTCAAATTTTAAACACAACCCAAACACCCGAACTTGCCGAATAGAAAATCTAGTCAGTTGAAAATGTTGCTCTCGTTGAGCAGAATATTATCTCCTTGAGTCTTGACAAAATTCAAGCTTTAAGCATTCAAAATGAAGAGAGAATGTGGAGGGATCTTGAGTTCTTCCATAGAGGAAGGTAGAAAGAGAAAAGAGAAGACCAAAATAAGAATAGAGGGAGAGAAAGGCTTGTTGGAGGCAAAACTGCCAAGATCATTATTTTTGTAAAATAATTTTCAGTAAAAAATTAACTAAACGGGCAAACGCCGAAACAAGCTCCAAATAAAAATTTTGACGTCAAACGTTCAAAAATAAACTCATGCAACCAAAGTTAATTTAGATGAATACCTCTTGTCGATCTAATCTTCAACTATGACTTGATTTCGAGTTGAAGCTCTAGTAAGATCTTCTACTGTATTCCCTTATGCGATCCTCAAACGTAGTGTGGGTTACGATCCTCTGAGAACTCGTACCAGTAGAACTTCAATATATTTAAGTCTTTGAAAGATAAAGATAATATTATAATAATAATGATATATGATCTGTCAAAATTACACTGGTTCAGCCTACCCGCGTATATATAGGGCAACAGCAGGAACCTGGAGAGTAATTATGAGTTAGACTTCCAGTTGAACATAAACACCTACCAGTAGTTTCTGCAATTAAAAAAAGACGCATAGCGGTATCTGCAATTATGGAAAATCAGCAGCGATTTCTGTAATTTTTATAAAACACTGAATTATAGTTCACACCACTAAAAAACTATAATTGCAAGACCTTCTTGCATTGAACTATAAAATACTGACGCATAATCTCAAGACCTTCTTACATTGAGCTCCTGTTATTAAATACTTACTATTTCTCCCCACGTTAAGATTTCCAATACCCGCCAATTAAATTTAATTACTGACAATTTAATTTAATCGGTATCTTGATATTCCTTAAGCCCTTTCGCTTAA
>JAULJZ010187449.1:0-21452 GCA_032270985.1 Heliamphora pulchella | reverse complement strand
TTAGGGATAATTCTGGATAATTGTTAGTGTGGATCACTTCTCCATCTGAAGGGTTCATTGCGAAGCGATTGATTTGGATTAGATGATGGTTAACACTTAACTGTATATAATAGTATCATCTCCATTTAAGCCATTGCTATTATATACTGGACCGAAACTATGTCAGCTATTTAAATTTACTTGGCATGGTCAGTTGCCTAAATAGTAAAATTAAAAGGAATTGGCCTGTCTGGTCTGATGATGAATAGTAGACGTCCACCCATTATGGCATGCTATTCTCAGGTTACTAGACTGCTAGCTAATTAATTTTAAAATGATAGAGGGAATCAAATTAAAGTAAATTTAAAATTTTGCTCATCATGATTAACGATTTTATTTAATTATGTGATTCTCAGGATTAAAATGATTTTCAACCCACTCGTTTTAATACTCAAAGAAAACAAACTAACGAGACTGAATTTTGTTGACTGAAAATGTAACTTGGATATAACTTTAACTACAAATGGTATTCTTTCAATACTAGAAAATGTGTTTGTTTCTGAAAAAAGTTCTGGTATTCTTTCAATACTAGAAAATGTGTTTGTTTCTGAAAAAAGTTCTTTCTCTGGGCCGAAAGACATGAAGAAGAAAAATGTTCAAAAATAGAAAGACACGATTTTTAGGATAGTTAGTGGGCCACAAACTGGTGTAAAAAAGCCAAAAGGCAGATGCTTTTACTACAATTAGACCCGACATTAGAAAAATCTATGTTTAATATTTCTCAGAAGACAGAACAAACAGGGTAATTTCTGTTCACTGGTTGTGAAAAAATATTTAGCAGTATTATCTACCGGTACCTAGTGTGTAGATACGGGAGCTACTAATCATGTCTGTAATTCATTGCAGGGGTTTCAAAAAATCTGACAACTTAGTGATAGGGAGATTTACCTGCATATGGGTAATAATACAAAGGTAACAGTAGTTGTAATAGGAGATGGCACTCTCAATTTTGGTAGAGATCGAATTTTAATATTGAGAGATTGTCTTTATGTACCTGCTATTAGAAGAAACTTAGTTTTCATTTTTGGATTGGCGAAAGATGGATAATTGGTTTATTTTAGTAACTCTGTAGTTATTAAGGATAATAAATGAGTTATCTGTTTTGTTACATTGGTAGATAATCTTTATATTATTACTCCAATCTCTCATATACTGCAACTGACTGAAACGAATAATACATCTATATTACCATATAAGAGAAAGTTTCCTTCTTTAATGAACCAAACGTTTCTTTGACACTTAGACTCGGGTCATATTAATCTAAAAAAGATAAACAAACTGGTAGCAGATGGACCTTTAAGTTCATTGGAAGTGGAGGCACTTCCAGTTTGTGAATCTTGCTTAGAGGGTAAGAAGACCAAGAGGCCCTTTTCGGCCAAAGACTATAGAGCTAAAGAACAGTTGGAGCTGGTTCATTCTGATGTGTGTGGTCCTATGACAATCTGGGCTAGAGGTGGCTTTGAGTACTTCGCCAGTTTCATTGATGACTACTCAAGGTATGGATATATTTACCTGATGCACCGTAAGTCTGAATATTTTGAGAAATTTAAAGAATTCAAGGCGGAGCGAAAAAGCGTCTGGGTAAAAGTATCAAATCACTACGATCCGACCGTGGTGGAGAATACCTCTTTGGAGAGTTTAAGGATTACTTGTCATCAGAGAGAATTACATCCCAATTGACTACACTTGGCACTTCATAGTAGAATGATGTAGCAAAAAAAAAATTAAACTCTTATGGAGATGATAAGGTCAATGATGAGTTATTCAAGTTTACCCGATTTGTTTTGGGAACTTGTTTTAGAAATAGCGGCTTATATTCTGAACTTGGTACCTTCTAAGTCAGTACCTTCTACTCCCACAGAATTATGGACCGGGCGTAAGTCTAGTTTGAAATACATTCGGATTTGGGAGTTTCCACGACATGTGCTGAAAGAGAACGCGGGTAAGTTAGAACCAAGAACAGAAATCTCTTTCTTTGTAGGGTATCTCAAGAGAACGAAGGATGGTATATTATATAACCCTAAGGATCAGAAATTCATTATTAGCACCAATACCTGATTCTTGGAAGAGAATTATATTATGGATCATAGGCCCAATAGCAAAATTATTCTGGAAAAACTGAGAGAAAATACAAGTAGAATGGAAAAAGAACCATAAGTCGCTGATATTTCATTATCTCATCGTAGTGGGAGGATTATCGCGATATGTGCAAATCAAAAACATGGTGCTGATGTACAGGGTTCAGATTTTGCACAGCCTATTACTGTTAGTACAAAGACACAGGTAGTGCATCGTCGTAGTGGGAGGATTGTTCATCAACCTGATCGATATATATTCTTGGGATAGTCGTATGACAAGATCTCAGCAGAACTAGATATCGAGTCCTGTAACTACAATAAAATACTACAAGATAAAGATGCAGATCTTTAGCAAAGGGCTTTGAATTTAGAGGTAGAATCTATGTATTCTAATCAGGTTTGGGAACTTGTAGAATCACCCGATGGGATAAAACCCATTAGATGCAAGTGGATCTACAAGAAAAAGAAAGAAGCAGACGGGAAGGTTGAAACCTTCAAAGTTAGACTTGTTGCTGCTAGGCTTATTGCTACTAGGCTTGTTGCTAAAGGCTTGTTGTTAAATGATTCACTCAGAAAGAAGGGATTGATTATGAGAAAACCTTTTCACCGGTGGCCATGCTTAAGTCTATCCGGATTCTCTTATCCATTGCCGCACAATTTAATTACGAAATCTGATAAATGGACATCAAGACAGCTTTCCTTAACAGAAGTCTAGACGAATGTATCTATATGATACAACCAGACGGATTCATTGCAAAGAGCTAGGAACACATGTTGTGTAAGTTTAAAAGATTCATTTTTGGACTTAAGTAGGCATCGAGATCTTGGAACACTCGGTTTGATCAAGCTATAAAGTCTTATAATTTCGATCAAAGTCTAAATAAGTCCTGTGTGTACAAGAAGCGTGACAGAAGCGTGGTGATCTTCTTGTATTTTATGTAGACGATATCTTACTCATCGAAAATGATATGGGGGCATTATTTACGGTTAAAGTATGGTTATCTGGGCAATTCGATATGAAGGACTTGGGAGAAGCCAGTCACATCCTTGGGATTAAGCTCTTGCGAGATCGAAAATAAAAAATGTTGGGCTTATCACAAGTAAAGTATATCGATGATAACCTTGTTCGTTTTAGCATGCTGGATTCCAAGAAAAGATTTCTCCCTTTCAGGCATAGAATCACTCTATCTAAGAATCAGTGTTATAAGACACCATATGAGATAGAGAAGATGAAGGCGGATCCTTATGCTTCGACAGTAGGAAGTCTCATGTATGCTATACATTACACTAGACCCGACATCTACTTTGCCATTGACATGGTTAGCAAATATCAGTCTAACCCAGGGTAGTAGCATTGGACTGCGGTAAGGAATATAATTAAGTACCTGAAAAGGATTAAGAATTATATGTTGGTATACCAAGCAGACAGTCTAGTCCCTTTGGGGTATACAGACTCAGATTTTCAATCTAACAGAGATTCCCGTAAGTCTATCTTAGGATGTGTTTACCTTAGGAGGTGGAGCTATAAGTTGAAGGAGGATCAAGTAGTCCTACATTGCTGATTCCACCATGGAGGCCGAATACGTGGCAGCTTCTGAAGCAGCCAAGGAGGCCGTTTGGCTCAGAAACTTTCTATTGGATCTAGAGGTGACACCTTCAGTATGAGCCAAGGGTACATAAAAAAGGTAAGCACATTGAGCGTAAGTATCACGTAATACGAGAAATTGTACAGAGATGTGATATTGCTATGAGCAAAATTGTATCAGGAGACAACCCTGCAGATCTTTTTACAAAGAGCTTACCAACTAAGATTTTTGATAGTCATGTAGAGGGCATAAGAGTCAGATGTATGGCAGCATGATTTTGAGTATAAGTGGGAGAAGTTAGGGTTGGTATACTGAAAATCATATTTTTAGTATTTAATTTTATTTTAATAAAATTAATCTTTTATGCGAGTCAGATTTATGAGAATCTTTATGAGTAATATATGTGTATCATTTTTTTGTTATGCATGGATGTCCAATATTCTATATAGTATTTAATCTGGTATGTAGAGTACGACTCATGTAGAGGGCATAAGAGTCAGATGTATGGCAGCATGATTTTGAGTATAAGTAGGAGATGTTAGGGTTGGTATACTGAAAATCATATTTTTAGTACTTAATTTTATTTTAATAAAATTAATCTTTTATGTGAGTCAGATTTATGAAAATTTTTATGAGTAATATATGTGTATCATTTTTTTGTTATGCATGGGTGTCCAATATTCTATATAGTATTTAATCTGGTATGTAGAGTACGACTTATACACAGAAGATAAGATTTTAAGTTCTTGTAAAATATAAATTTTATGTTCACAGTTTAGATGGAAATGGACATATCATCGGTACGACTGTGGTACAGCATTTTAGTAGGCATGTCTTGGTTACGGAAAATAGATAATAGCATCGTCTATTGTTCCGACTCTCTGTGTCAGTACACTTTGTGTGTATTAAATAGGATATTTGGGGTAATTAATTTTATACAGACTATATAAATTAATTTACACTCTAATGCTATTATGAATAGTATTTATCCTCTTAATCCTGAAATTATTATTAATTTGTATATATTTAATATTTGTTATTTTGATTCATTAGAGGGTGCAATCTTATATGAGTCTATATTCCCAATGAGTTGGATAGCGGTATTATTTATATAAAAAATATTAATTATTGACAGAATTCATGTCCTGAAAGATCGGGATTGATGATACCCCCTTAAGAAAGTTTATAAGTTTTGACCGGGCCAAACTTTGCAGGTGGATTTAATTATTCGGCGGTCAAATAACTTAAGTGAAACGATTTAAAAAATATCAAAATACCGATTAAATTAAATTATCAGTAATTAAATTTAATTGACGGGTATCGAAAAATCATAACGTGGGGAGAAATGGTAAGTATTTAATAACATGAGCTCAATGCAGGAAGGTCTTGAGATTATGGGTTAGAGTGCAATTATAGTTCTTTAGTAGTGCGAACTGTAATTCAATATTTTATGAAAATTCCAGAAACTGCTGCGTCTTTCCATAATTGCAGAAACCGCTGGTAGGTATCTGTGTTCCACTGAAAGTTTTACTCATAATTACTTCTCAGGTCCCTACTGTAACCCTATCTATATGCGGGTAGGCTGAACCAGTTTCATTATTAATATATCATATTTTGTCTTCAAAGACTAAATATATCCGGGTTCTATCGGTACGAGTCTTGGATAGTTCGTAACACACACTACGTTCGAGAATCGCGTAAGGAAATACAGTAGAAGATCTGACAGGAGTTTCAACACGGAATCAAATCGTAGTTGAAGAATCAATTGACAAAAGGTATTCTTCTAAATTAACTTTGGTTGCATGGATTTTATTTTGATTGTTTGTCATCAAAAGTTTTATCTGGAGCCCGTTTCGACGTTTGCCCGTTAAGTTAATTTTTTACCGAAAATCGTTTGCAAAAATAATGATCTTGGCAGTATTATCTCCAACATTTAGTTGCAGCGATTTAGATGTATTATTCAATTCATTCAGTTACAGTGTAAGAGTATAAGCACTCATTATAATCATGGGGTGTAAATTAATTTATAAAGTCAGTATAAAATTAATTATCCCAACTTGGTCCTGTTTAATACACAAAAAGAGTAGTAACACAATGAGTCGAAACTTGTCGAGACAATTACCGTTTCCCGTTATTAAAACAGATCTACTAAAATATTGTACTATATTCGTACTGATGGTATGCCCAATTCCATTTAAACTGTGAATCAAAAACTTATATTCTATAAGAATCGATAATCTAGTCTTTGTGTATAAGGTGAACTCTACGCATTAAATTAAATATTATGTAGAATAAAAGACACCCATGCACATCATTAATAAATAATGACGGAATAAAAGACATCTATGCACATCATTAAATAAATAATGACACACCTATTTTACTCATTAAAATTCTCATAAAATAAAAAAATTAAATTTATTAATAAATAAAATTAAATACTAAAACCAAAATTATAATTTTTAGTATACAATTTTAATATTTATAGCATTTAAGAAAATCACCATGGTTTCTTTTTTTTTTTTTAAAATTACTCTAGAGATTGTCCAAGAGGACTTTTTGGGTAAAATATAGTTCTTGGTAAGCCACAACCAAATAAATCGCAAACAAGGAGCAAAAAGATAATACATGAGATTTAAGTGGAAACTCTATTAGAAAAATATCTCACATGATGAAAATCACAGACCGACCCATCAACAATTTTCACTATTAAAAACAAGAAGTTATAAGATCTCAGACGCTTAAGAGTTACAAACCCTTACTCGGAACACCTAACTCTGAAAGTCCTCTGCATGCTTTTACGAACTTACTATCCACCACAGGTGGATTTGATCCTATCAACCTTGTTGATTTAAATAGCAACCACGAAGCTCTCGATTCAATCTCTGTATCCTACGGCTCTATTCCCTTGGCCAATGATGATAGTTGTCAAGATAATGTGTGTAGAAGGTGTGAATCAGAAACTAGTTTAAATTAGCAGTGCATAAGTCTAGATTGAAATATGACATTCAAGGATCACAGTCACTAGCCTCTCATGTGCCTTCCTTTTCGATATCTTAATACCTTAGGTAAAACATAATAATCTTAGGTTAGTTAACTCTATGACTTTTCATCACTAGTGATGTCTAGCGCATATTACATGTCCAGCACTATATAGTGAACTACTAGCTCTGTCCAGTGGACAATACACACTTAGCACTATCCACCTAAAGGTAAGTGCTAACTAGTGGATCTCGAATGCAAGATTATGTAAAATGGTTTATTCAATAAAATTTTGGAGGTGTTATGATTCCTTACCTCTAATGGCAGATCCTTGCCAGAAAAGAATATTACTTTTGGCTCCTCAATTGGTAGAATTAGCCCAATCAATTATTCGTGTCACGCCCCATTTTTATAAATAGTATTCGTGACCGGCCAGTGAGTCATGCTCTCCCAAGGCCTACTTTTTCAAACCGTTTAAGGATTTTCAAAAACATTATTTAGAAAAGATTTAGCGAAAACAAGAATTTATAAATATACCTAGAGCCAAACTAGTGTCATGAAGTATATTAACTCTACAGTCGAAGATCTGAGTAAAAAACATTTATATCTAAATATAATCAGGTACATGTGTCCCAACTAATAACACAAAATGATAGTTTCTTCTCTTCGACCGTTCGGCATTCACTTTACCCTGAAATGCCACAACATCAATTTCATAAGTACAAAACTTCTGTGAGTGCACATATATCAAGGTTATAGGTTTGTCATGGAATATCAATTTTACCGTATAAAAGCATCTTAACAAACTGTTTTGTTAAAAACATCTTTTTTCGTAGACAGATTACAGGCATTAAGCCCTAGCAGGTTTTTATAAACAAGTTACAGGTATTGTTCCTTAATTAGCAGGTTTTCCATAAACAGGTTACAGATATTAAGCCCTACATACGATGATATGCTCATGGTTATGCTAGAAGTACGTAGGGAGCGACCCCATAACCCTTTTCATTATGATATCATAATCAACAATCATCTGGCCGTGATCCCACCTTTATCGTTGTTCAACACCCCAGCGATCAGGTTAACACTATTCAAGCTATCATCATGTACACATTTTCAAAGTAGTTTCAACAGGATATTCATATCGTTCTCAATCCAATAATAATCACATTTTTCACAAATATATCCATGATAGAAAAATTGTACAAAAAACGTCATTTTATACAAAAACACAATACTTTGTATTCCAAATATAACAGGAAAGCTCAAGTAATAAATATATATGAGACTCACCTAATTTTAGTAGGACTTATTCAATTAACTTGTTCCAAAATGCCCAAACCTAGATGAGCATATAAAAATACTAAATTTAGTAAATTTGTCATAATACTCTAAAAAAAATTATGGCTAACTTATTGTAGCAAAATTTCTTTATGCTTTAACTATCTATTTAAAATCTCATAATATGCAACAACACTAACAAAATTTTGGAAAAAGCTTATAGTTTTATTCTAATCTTTCTCATACCTACTTAAACTCATGTTAAATAATAAAAAAAGGAAGACTTTTATTTTATTTTTCTTATTTATAAGCAAGAAAACAATGTCAAAACATTCATTTTACAACTTGGTTTTAAGCTTAAGTAAAATTTGTAATACAAAAGCTTAGTAAACTAATTAAATTAACACCTAGTTCATACAAATCATTAACTTTCTTAAAAACTTGAAGGTAAGAAATTCTTTTTAATTTATTTTATTCTAAAATACCTTTCTTCGGTTAAAATTTTATTTTAAAAAAAGTAATTAGATTTCTTTAATTTTATTTTAGTTTAAAGAATAAACTCTTGATTACAATATCAAAAATTTCCATTTTAGTTAAAACTACGTTTAACTCATAAAATAAGTTTTAAGACTTGGCATTGTACTAATTTAAGTCCAATAATTTCATTAACTTAAAGACTTTTAATACAAGAAAAACTTATTTTATTTATTCATTCATTCATTTATTTATTTATCAATAGTTTCTTTTCTTTTCTTTTCTTTTTACTTGTTCTTAATTTAAAACAACTAAGAGAATCTACAACCAAACAAACGGTCCTCAAACATGGTGCAAAACCAATTCTCCAACACAGGCGCACACATCGGAAACATACTGTAACACAACACACACACAAAACACCAGATGCACACACACATACAGTATATAATTTGCACACAACACAAACTCAATGCATCCATGGTGAATGCCGGTGGGTTTGGTGGTTGGATTAGGAGTCACGGATAAGGAGAGGGGAAGCCATGGCCGGAAGGGGAAGGGAGGTGAGGGGATGGTGGTTTAGGGTGATCTGGTTGTAAAGAGAGACAAAAGGGAGTTGAGGGAACCGAGAGAGAGAGATATACCGAGAGGTATGGGGGAGAGGGGAGAGAGAGAACTGGGAGTTGCCGGTGGTGTGGCAGTGGCCGGCGGGGACAGGCGGCGGCGCTGGTGAAGGTCTGACGGGGGAGGGGGTGTGGCGAAGCCGGCGACTAAGATGGCGCAGTGGCTGACGGTTGGTGTTTGTGAAGCGGCGCAGAGGCAGCGTGAGCTGCTACTTCGTTGTCAATCTCTCTCTTTCATTCTCCTGATGCTGCTTATTTCTTTTCTCTTTCAATGTGCATATGTTCTCAGAATTTGTTTTCTTAATCAAGCGTGGTGCAAGATTACATGTATTTATAGGAAATTTTGGGGTGGGACGTTTAGACAAGTATATAATAGGTGTCAATTGCATGGATGGTGACAGATTGGCGTGGACAAGTGGCAATTTTAAAACATGTAAAATTAGGTTATATGAAAATTTTTAGTGTATTTTCTACTGCGTAAATTCTTTGATATAAAATTTTGTTATTGGAAATTTTTTTAAAAATTTGGTATAAATTTTTAATGTATTTTTATAATTTATCGTGTAGTTAGAATTTTCATTAAAATTTTCTATCTATTTTATATGTTTTATTGCGATTTATCAATTACTGACATTTTTAATAGTTGTAAATTTTTAGCTTCGAAAAATTTTCAAAAATTCGAGATAAGGTTTTTATGTCATTTTACGAATTATTGTGAAATCAGAATGTGCATAAAATTTTCTAACTATATAGTATATTTTCGTCTCAATTTTTAATTATTGAATTTTTATAGTTGTAAGTTTTTGGATTAAAATTTTAAAATCAACTATAAGGATTTGTTAAGAATTTTATTTCGGGTCGCTTTAAATATTAATTGCTATTTTTATTTAATTACGAGTTTTCACAATTCGGGAGTTGCATCTATCGAAATATTGGTCTTATTCAAAATCTTCAGCATGGCTTGTCGGTGCCAATGCAAAGCCATCAACAGACCCCAAATGTTGATGTTGGCTTGAGTCTTTTTCAGCTGTCTCAGCATAGCATCATTTTCCTCTTTTTGCTCTTTCTCCTTTACCATTCCATTTGCTTATCCCCTTTCTAGTTGAGCCGGTTTAAAATGCCATCCACTCTTAATTAGGTGTTCTACCCCTTCCTCGGGATCCCATAAACCTGGCATTCTGTTATCATTTTGTCTAACCTCGGTAACGTATGAAGAGTTCTCCAATTTCCATAGGTCATCCAAATTAATGCCCTTCGGCATTCCTTTTCTTTCTTTTTCATCCTCGATTGCCCACGTGTAATCAACATCGTCCAACCCCCAAATGTCTTCCTCCATGTATCCCACATGTTGCTCTCGAGCAGTCCAAAACCCAGTCCATTGTTCCCCATCTGACTTCAACACTGTTCGGATTAGCCAATAGGATTGCATTCCATCAACATGTACCTCTTGTCCAAAGAGCTGGGGAAGAGTGATACCATTTAGAACATGGCTGAACCTGTATGGACGTACCGGGTAATCCAGTGGCCAGTCATCGTTGTCATTGCGTTCTTCCTGGTTGTCTGGCCGAATCACTATCTCATACCCATCTGAAGCTACGTCATTCCAATCCTCCATATCCCACCCATTAACGATCATGATCAATGAACAAGAATGATCTTCAGCAACTAGAATATATGGGCGTGGCAGGTATGCTGAGCAAATATAGCAACTGGGATCGTCCAGTTGCCCTAATTGAATGTAATTTTCACCCATCTGCTTGGCATGATTTGGCAGCGGATTGATTGTGACATTTGGCTTTTGAACGAAAAATGGGGGTGGAATAACCTTGTTATTGATGAAGTCCTAGATTTCATGGCAAAGTCTTAGGCAATATTAGTCAAATGCCCGTGACTTTGGTGGAATGCATAATACTGAGAGAGATTGTATCTTGGTGGCAGGGGGTTCAGTAGCGGCATTAGATCAAGAAGCTTTAACAGATCCTTTTCGACAAGTCGATTCAAGGCTGTGGTCAAAGGTATGTTGAGGGGAGTGAAGACTCTCCTCGGCATCTTTTGCTGTGGTGGTTGGTTATTTTCAAGGGTGGTGCGTAAGATGAGGGCTTTGGGTGTTCAGATTGGGGGTTCAATAGGTTCACCTCATTTGAATGGAAAACAAGGTTAGCAAAAGCGGTGGGTTGGCTCTGATTCGGGTTATTGGTGGGGTAAGGCCTTCTCAGTTTCTGACTCAGCTCGGCTTGGCTCTCTCAATGTCTCCTGACTGAATTGCATCCTCAATCTGAACCCTGACATCAAATAGCTGCTCCAATGTGAAAAGCGGTTGTGTGATCAAATAACGTTTTAGGGGAGATTGCATATTCTTAACAATGATTCTCACTTGCTCCTTTTTTGTAGGCTAGTTGGTCATCTTGGCTGCTTTGCCTCTCCATTTGGTTAGAAAGTCGACGAATGACTTCCTATTTTCTTGACTGGTGTATGGTTTCAAGCTCTCGGGTTGTCACGTTCAGTTGGACGTTGTAGTTGTATTGGCTGACAAAGGCTGCGACAATGTCCTCCCATGTCCTAGTTTTGGCAATGTCTAGAGAAACGAACCATTTCTGCACTGCCCTAGAAAGAGATCGGTGGAATATTTTGAGCCTTCAGCTGATCATCTATTCCCACAGGAGAGAGAGTACTAACATACATCCTCAAATGAATTCGGGGGTCTCTAGTTTATCGAACTTTTTTATGTACGACATCTTGAACTTGTTTGGGAGCCCTGCATCTAGAAACAAGCACAAGCCTCCAACATCCAACATAAACTCCTCTACTCCTTTCGCCTTCCTCAACACCTTTTTTATTTTGTCAATCTTATCCGCCAGCGTGGATTCCCTAGACTGGGTTGTATTTTCCTCCTCCACCACAACCTGGTGAGGAACTCGGGGTGGTACAGCAACCTGTGGTCTATTGTGACCCTGATTATCGTTCCAAAAGTCCTTCCCATTTTCATTTGGGTCCTCCTGTTGCTTATTCACACCCGACAAATGAGCTTGAATTACCCGAATCTGTGTTTGACATTGAATCTAGGCTTATGTCTGCAATTCAACTGCTCTCTATATATCAGCAATTGCCCTCATCGGGGCCGTCAAATTCACCATATTTTTTGCCATCTCAAATGTTCCGCAGTCTGTTCAGATATTTTGTAGAGTCTTTAGTAGCAGATATAGCCCAAACACATAGAGGATGTAGCTCTTTTGACCTAATGATCTAGAATCGAGACAAACCTGAGAACCCAAAAGAGAGAAGAAAACATCAAAATCTACTCAAATAGAACCCCGACAAATTTTTTGACCACGGTACAACACGACAGATAGATACAAACAGCAAAATAACAAGATGCCCTGGCTGGACCCAGACCGACAAAGAACCAAAAAGCACAACATAGCAACCAAAAACCTAAGAGCCCAAAAAGAACCCAACTAACACTAAAGCAGCTTCCTAGAGACAAGTTTAAACAAAGGTTCTACGGGAAGAATCGTATAGCACTTTGATAGGGAAAACTAATATTAAAATCTTAAGCCAGAACCCAAACAGGGACCCAGGGAGAAAACAAACCTAAACTCATAACGGTTCTAAAGAAAGTCCAAAAACCAGGGCAAAGTCCTGGGAGGAAAACAAACTTAAACAAAGCGAGGATGCTAAACAAACAACCCAGGTAGAATCCCGGGAGAGAGAATGCTATGCTAAATCGACAAAGGGTCTTAAACCAAAACTGGAGGAAGCCACTCTAAACCAAACAACAAGACAAATGCCTCAAAAATATACAAACAAAACATTCCATTAAATACCAAACACATAAACCTACAGATTTAGCATTTAGTGTGGGGGGGGGGGGGGGGGTGGTTGGTTCTAAGCTACTATATGCCGAAAATGCCGGTTTGGTCAAACTCTAGATACCTTCTAAATAGAGTCAAGAATATACCTCTGATACCAAGTATGGTACAAGACATGGTTAAACGGTATGCAATAACTTTTTTTGTCGCACTTATCGAAGCGTGCCTCTAGAAGGCTTGCTTGCTTCCCCAACACAACCCCGAGACAGTAAACTGACCAGGGTATTGGGTAAGCTAAGCAGTGGCTGAGAACAATGCAAAATGCATGCGAGATTGCAAATGAGAAAATAAAATTAAAAACCAATGATCCTTTCAAGTCTAGTCCTCTTATTTGATTTTGAAAAATAATCCGCAGCAGAGTAGCCAAAAAATACTGTGGCGCTAGTATTTTTGAGTTTTGTTCAAAAATAAAAAATTCAAGAGTTATTTTGAAAACATTTAGCACATTGAAAATAAAAAGATTTTGAAAATCCTTTTTATTGAAAATTAGAGTCGCCACTTAATCTTTTAAAAAAAAACTAAAAAAAACAAAAATGAGCCACTGATCTTTAAAATGTTTAACCAGAGAAAACATGAGCCGGGGGACTAAGGTACGAATCAGAGAAGGTGTTAGGCATCCCGTTCGCCTAACCGTGAGATCGATCTCTGTTAATCATCATTGGTTCTTTAATTAAATTTTTCTCAAATGCATATAAATACAAAAAGTGAAGGTGAAATGAGAACATGCAAAATCGAGGAATGAAAATACATAATCTAGCACATAAACACACCAAAATAGCAATTAAATGTAAAAGGGACCCTAAATCCTAAACATGCAAAGTCTAATTAAAGAATACATGGTGAAAATCGCATGCGATGAACAAATGATGAAATCATTCGAGCTAAACTAGCAAGTCCTAACCATATTAAAACAACACTAAGGATGCATAATAAGCATATCATGATTCTAAACAAAGAATGAGTAATCCTAAAAGCTTTGTGAATCTCAATCATGTTGGAAATACACTACTGACTGCATACTAGACACCTCAGATCATCATCAGATTACTAAAATAGCAAAATTAAGCTTCTAAATATGAAAATAGTTTGCACCCGTAACATATAAATGTTACAGTCACAGAGAAAATGGGGGAAAGTGCACGAGCACAATGTGCACTGTTGCGACCGTGAACATGTCAGTGCCAGAATGTAACACCTGCAACAACGAAGCTTGTAACCACAAGGAATTTAAGCACCATTTTGCTAGATTTTGGTAGACAGTGCACTAGGTGTAGATATGTGGTATATCTGTGGCATAAAACAGAATATAATTAAGACTATTTTAATCAGAACTATAATGAAAGCATGAGTAGTTTAACATTAATTAAATTTTTAGGATTAAACATGCTCTCAATTCAACTAATCAAAATTTACAGTTAAACATATGAATGGGGTAGTTAAATCTAGTGATAGCAAAACAAAAGAATAAGCATGCGATTTACAAATTAATATTTTAATTTTAACCCGACCTCTCCATAGGGGTAGGAAATGTGTAGAGAGAAATGTCGGAGTTCCAATAAAATACCTGAAATGTGACAATCCAGATGAGTCCTCAAGCCGTAGGATGTAAGAGTCATCCTTCTGGTCTTTGGGAAGCGCTCCAATTCCAGTGTTTAGGGCGGATCAGGCAGTAGCACGGGTCAGGGTGTGAATTAGTAGTATGGCAGAGTGTCGGCGTACCTCTCTTGTTCTTCCTCCCTCTAAAAATTGTATCAAAAGTATGTTTATATAGAAAATCCTAGCCAATGAGGTGCCGACATGTTCTGGACCTCAGACTATGCTCAAAAAGTTTGTGGTTGCAACCTTTGAAGGTTGCGATCGTGAGGTTAAAAGTTACGACCGTGATGTTTTTTAGTGTTTCCAAGAGATTCATATTGCAGTCGCTACATTCAAGGAAACGGTCGCAAGGTTTAAAGGTTGCGACTTCAACAACTTCTGCTAGTGAACAACTAGGTCGTAAGGTTCAAAGGTTGCAGCTTTAAGGTTCAAAAGCTGTGATTATATGGTTTGATTTCATGTAGTACTGGATTTGAATTGCTTCCTGGCGATTGTTCAGAGACATCATTCCACTCAATTTTCATCATTGGACACACCTGGATAAGCTTAAGATTCGGCAGGGTTAAATTAGGGTGTCTACTCTCTCTCTCTCTCTCTCTTTTTCTCTTTTTTTAAAATAAATAATATTCTATATTTAATTGTAAGAGAAATTCAGGTGTTTTCTCATAGGTTCATTTTTTGACTTTTCGAGCTTAACTCTTCATTTGAGTTGACTTGAATTTAGAAAGTTTGAATTTGTAATCTCAACATTGTGGTTAGAATATATGTATATATGAGTCTTACTCTATCCCGGGTCTCGAGCTCTTCTTGTCGAGTTTAGGTTCAATATTTCATTTCTATTGAGTTATTCTTTCTTTTCTATTCGTATCTTAAGTATGGGTTATTACATAAAACCTTATCCTAGCATTTCAATAGTTGTAATTTGTTGCATTGAACACGAGAGGTCTATTTGTGGACTGACCATTAAGTTGAACTAGTCTAATATTGGTTGCTATAGATCCTCTTAGACGGTTAAGTCACTAAACAAGAGACCGATCTCTGATACCAATTGTTAGTTTTAGACAATCCAAGAATGGGTAAATTGAGTTTTAAAACAATAATTACAATTTTAAAAACATTTACAAAAGCCTTTTTAATTTCACAAACCAAATATAGGAAGAAGCAACAGTAAATGTGCAACAGTGAAATGAAATAGGTAAAAAAGAAATTTAAACCAGACACCGAGATTTACAGTGGTTTAACTTCTTCCAAGCCTACATCCACTTCTCAAGACTCCCGTTGAGAATTTGCAATATAAACGAATGCTTCACAAGGGCATTCAAAAGCCTTTACAGCTTGAAAAAATTTCTACAAGCATTTTCTATTTTTCTAAACTCTCTTCAGCTCTTCTTTAAGAAGTTCAGCTCACTCTCTTAAAGGATTACAAGGGTGACTAACCTTTTATAATAAATGAATTGAATCAGAGATTCACTCACAATAACTCCTTCTAATAATTTGATAATAAATGAGCAAGTGAGTGAGAGAATTTGGGTTGGAGGAGTAAATAAGCTTTTTAATTATCTAAGTGACGAATGTTAGCTTTCAATGCATTCAATAGAACAGTAATCTAGAAGTTTGAAACTCTAAAATTTACTCTTTTTGTAGCCTACTGAAGTAAATGACCGTTGGTGGTTGGTAGATGCAATTAATGTTATGAAAATGTTACCATTTGAATGAGGCGCCATTTTCGAAATTTGTCGCAGGTGTCGACACAGAGCTCCTTCGTGTCGACACAAGTTGGTCTTGGCCTTGGGTTTCAGACAAAAGTGTCGACTTACTACTTCATTGGGGTCGACCAAACTTTTGAATTTTCTTCACCCACACTTTGGTATCGACTCGTGGTTCATTTGGTGTCAATCCTTTTATTACTTTAGTTTTCCAGCTAGAACCACTGTGTAACACCTTGACCCTTTTCATGATAATGATATTGTCTGTTTTGGGGCAAAGCCCTCACGATTTTATTCTTCCTAGGAGGCCGCCTATCCTTGCATTACTCCAGTGTGAGCATGCTCAACTGAGTTCTGCTAGGGTCTCTACTACCTGAAAAAAGGCCTCGTTGCTATGTAGGGGTCCAAGATTTTTTTTATAGTCCGTGAACTCCATCTCCCTTTCCGATGTAGGATATCAAGATATTACAATCCACCCCCTTAAGGCTGCACGTCCCTGTGTAGTAGCCTGCCAGCTTTAGTAGCCTGCCATTTCTTATCGACCCTCCCACTTAGTAGCCCGCTCACATAACACACGAAACGGCAGGGACCCACACTCGGAGGTGGGGAGAATGTGAAAAGTGAATAATTTAAGTAAAAATACAAAATCTTTACAAAAAAATATTTTCAAGCGTTTGGGATCTTTAATTTAAATACGAATTAACTAAACCAATTAAATAAATAAAGAAAAAGGTAAACAAATAAATTTTTTTAGCTAAATTTATTATTACAATGAAATATTAGCTAAAAAGTCTATATTAAAAGTATTTTTTTAAAAGAGAGAAATTTTAGATTACGAATAGGTTTTAATAGTAGGAAATTTTAAAGTACGGGGTTACAAAGATGAAGTATCTCACGCTTACGTAAAGGTTTGGTTTCTTGGTAGGTATCGAGGTCTTGTCACTAAAAACTTAAGTTGGGGTCTTGAGCAAGGAAATAGTTGGTTACGCTCAAATCGAGGTGAGAATGCTTAATATTATTTTGAACTAAATTGCATGAATTATACTTCAAAACTTGCTTTATTACTCATGTTTTTGAACCATGTGAATTTGTAATAACATGATTTTTTATTCAATTGCCATGATAATTTGAAATATACTATCTGTATCATTTGAAAAGCATGCGTTGTGAAAAAAGAATTTTATCAATGTTGTGATGTGTTGTTCCAAAGTATCAAGTTATAAGGGTTTTCAGCTCTTTATATCTCGTTAGGGGAGGTTACCCAACTATAGGTTTTGTTTGTCCCTATAGGGGAGGTTTTCCCGTTGAACGGGGGTTATTTTGCCTTAAAGGCTTTTCGGGCTAAGTCCCAAGTTATAGCACATATCACTTGTGCTTGGTGGAGAATGGCCCTCATTCTATTAAATTGCTATTCATGCATGGAGAATTGAGATTGCGGTACCGTTGGAACTCTCAGTTGTGAGATTGATGACTACTTGGATACCGTTGGGTATGGGTTATGAATGAGACATAATTATCTTAAAGTGTGGCGGTTATGCCGAAAACTTTAATTTTAAGTATGAGACAGTAAATTCCATGAGTTGTGGTTGTTGAGTCTAAATGATATTTTTACAAAGATTATGAGATTTTGAAAAACTGATAAGGTTATCAATGAAATTTGTGACAAGTAAATGTATAATCTTACGTTTCTCATGGAAAGCATGATTACTAGTATTTTAAATAGAATAACTGTTATCTATTTTATTCATTATAATACTAAGTGTAGTCTCCTGTAACCTTTGTGGTTGCAGATCGCAGGGATGGTTAGAGTTGGTTCACCACAGTTGTCAAGTCCATAAACACGGGCTCACAGTCTTTTGTTGTTGTAAAAATGACAATATGAAGTTTTTTTTTTGTAAATTATACGCCGGTTTGAGTATACAGGATAACATATCGCTAGTCTTTAGTGTCGACTTAGTTGAGAGACATTAGCTACTGAAAATTTGGTGTCAACACTGCTTGTCTTTAGTGTCGACTCAGCCAAATAACTTTAGCTATAGGAATCTCGGTGTCGACACTTCTTGCTTTGGTGTCGACCCAACCACTCCGTCTTTGGCTGCTGAAAAATCAGTGTCGACACTGATTATTTTGGTGTCTACCTAGTCAGTTGGATTTTGGCTACTAAAATTTTGGTGTCGATCTTATCTTCATTGGTGTCGACTCAAATTTATTATTTTTGAAGGGTGCCTTTGTGTCGACTCATCTACTTGTTGGTGTCGACACATATGGTTAGTGTCTGGGGGATGACTTGATATCTTGGTGTAGACTCATTGCTTTGTTGGTGTCGACACAGTTGAGTTTCTTAGATGGTGTCTAGGTGTCGACTCATGCGTGAATTGGTGTCGACTCAACGTGATCTTCCGGCCTTGACTTGGTGTCGACCCAGGTTGTAACTGGTGTCGACTCAACTTGGATCTCTGTCTAATGCTAGAGGTATCGACACAATCGGTCATTGGTGTCGACACATCCTGTTCTCCTGAAACGTCTCAAGCAAAGTTGTTAGAGGTGTATGTCGACCCTAAACCACAATAGTGTCGAAATACTTGAGTTTGTCAAGCGTGATTTGCCTGTAGATGTCGACTCAAAAGCCAATTGGTGTCGACACAAAACGTTCTGTTCAAGAACACTAAGTGTCAACCCATTTAGCACAATGTGTTAGCACAAATCGCATAAGGTGTTGACATATATACGTGTAGTGTCGACACTACCTTTTTAAAAAATATTTAAATATAATATATTTTTTAACATTTAATTTGAAAATGAGATTTAATAAAATTATCAAAATCAATTAAAATACCACTGGGCTAACAATCACGTTCAACGAGTTAGGTTTGCCGAAATCCCGACTTTAAGTCAAATTTGAAGAATAATAATGAATGATGTAATCTGTTTAAGGGATCTCGTTTATTAAGAATTGGATATTATATCCATTATAAAACCTTATTTACAGGTTTATAATTAATAAGAAGACCAGAAACACCTCTTTTTTTATTTTTATTTACATAAAAAGAAGTACAACTCCAGGGTGAAGAACTTTTTCTTATTAATTTTTCCTTAAGCAAAGATTGTATTTTATGTTTATAATATTCAAGATATTCTTTGGTCATTTGAGCTGGTCTTGCCTTAGTAAAAATATTTTTCTCATGAAAATCTTTTTCATAGGGAAGAGTGACATTATGCCTTTTATGTTTCCAAAAAGCATTGAGAAGATCACTAAACCTCTTCTTGAAATTTAATAGTTATTTGGGTAATTGTATTTTGAATCCAATGGTGATTTATATTATCTCTAAGAGATAAAGAAACAATTTCATGTCTTAAAAAAATTTAATTGTTTTTCTTTAAAAAGTTTATTTGTTTTTTTAAAAGAAGATTGTCTTTAATTGGTGGACTAATTTAGTTTGAGGTTGATTTATGAGTTTAAATATAATAGACTAAGGGATGACTCGTATCTAAAGACACTCATAACGAAATTTTTTGGTATCACCTATATTTATAACACTCTCAAAACACAATTTATATATTCAAATAGTTAATTACTTCTCAAGTCCTATTTTTCTAAACATAACTCATCCTAAAAGATACTAACATCATACCGAAATACTATTAACAAGAATATATGAAAAAATCAATTCATGCCAAAAAACGCTTACAATCATACTAAAAAAATATTAAAAGAAATAACATACTTAAAAATCAATTCAATCACAATTTGAATTTCACTACCATCCTTCTAAGTACTAACACTGAGAAATATTTAAGTGTCGAATCGGTATCAAACTGGCATTGGTACCTACAACCTATAAGAGAGTGCTAAAAACGCATTTAAGAATAATTGCTCCCACATTAGCACTTAATCAGTTAAAAATAATGGTCATGATTTTTTTTGTCACTCCTTCCATTTCTCTCTCCTCCCACTTGTGTTTTTTTTTTTTCCAGAAATCATCTCTTCTCTCTCCTTGGAATTAATCCACTTCTCTCTCTCTCTCTCTCTCTCTCTCTTCATTTTCATATTGTGTCAATTCTATTCATTTTCCCTCTTATTTTAAAAACCCACATTTCTTCTCTCTTTTAAAAAATTCTATACACAACTAGATATATCACATTTATTATGTTAAATTTTTTCTAATTAAAAAATTCAAATTTTTACATGACGTTCAGAATTTTTTTATAAATCAAAACTTTTAAAAAATCAAAAATCAAACTTTTATAAATAATAATAAAAGTATGAAAACTTTCCTTGTTGTTGTATCCTTTTTTTTCCTGTGTGAAAATGCTTTTTAAGAATTTAAATTTTTTTTGGGTATTTAAAAAATTCCAATTTTTTTGAAAATAATTTAACAAACATTTAAAAATTTTTTTTTCAAAAAATAAATATAGAAAACCAAAAATGTTAACGACACGAGAAAACTTTTTTCAGTGAAAATAAAGAATTTTTAGATTTTTAGCATTTTTGACTTTGATATCTTTTTCTTATTTTTTAGGTTTATGTAATTAAAAGAAGCTTTTTTTTTCTAAAATATAAACAAAAATTAAAAAAAAAAACTCTTTACAAAAGTCTCGAAAAAGTTAAATCAAAGAGTGGTTAATTTTTGGGCAGGAGATAAATGATAATACAAAAGAAAAATGTGGGTGTTACTTTCTAGAAGAGAAAAATTTTAACTTTTTGGAGAGAGAGAGAGAGAGAGAGAGAGAGAGAACATGTGGGAGGAGAGAGAAATAAGAGGAGTGAGAATTAAATCTCAACCCTTTGTTAGAAACTGAGAGTAAATTTCAACCTTCAATGATAGTTTGTCTCTAAAATATTTTGAAAACTCGAGCTATTTTATTATATAGATTATTCATTAAGAAGAGTATAAATACCATGAGAACCAATTTGCTCAGTAGGTTGGATTAAGGCTAAACAAGGTGTTTCTAAAATAGCATGTTTGAGTGAGATTTTTTATTAGAACAAAATTAGTTTACAAACACATGCCATTATTACAAATATATGCATTAGATAATTTGTATCGTATTTTGAGTTTATTGCCATTAGCAACACTTAAATATTGAGTGACGCTTTTAAAATATTGAGTAGAAATTAATCTGTCCTGGATACAATTTTGAAGAAATTGAGAAGAAAAAATAACTGTATATATTTTCTATATGTTGAAACTGTACAATATATGGCCTATTTATAGGCGAA
>JAULJZ010187438.1:0-21453 GCA_032270985.1 Heliamphora pulchella | reverse complement strand
CTCTCTCTCTCTCTCTCTCTCTCTCTCTCTATATATATATATATATATATATATATATATATATATTGATTTTAACTCCAGCATCCCATTACTGAGAAGGAAAAACAGTAAAATCCAACACTCCAATCCCAGCAATTCTCAAACTTCAATGACTAGCAACTATTTTCTTTTTTGAGCATCTCAAACTTCAATCGGCTTCCGAACTCGGCTTCAAATCGAGGATTTTTTCGAGCCCATCATCAATCTACGATCACAGAATGCTTGGAGGGTTGTATGGAGATCTCCCTCATTCATTCACCGATGAATATATATATAAACTCAGATGTGCTGAAACCCTAATTGAAAATTGAATTAATTTCTTGGCTGAAACCTAATTGATTTGCTGTGATTTACGATTTGTGGTGGATTTTCTGTGATTTCGTTATGCTAGACTTGTAATTTGTGGTGGATTTGCGATTTGGAGTTCATGCGCCTTCCCCTTCAGTATTTTACCTGACACGTCGCTACTCTCCACCGCCATTAACGGAGGTTTGGAGCGATTGGGTGTTTGGATTTTGAATCTTTAGAGATACAAACTGAATTGGAGATATTTTTGGGAGCGTATCTTTCATCATCGAGAGATTTCAAATTTCTGTCGAAAAGTTTCTCGTCTTCTCTCTGGTTTTTCTCTGAGATTCAGTACCGCAACAATTTCCATTTTGAAGTGGATTTTTCTCGGAGTGATGATCATCCAAATCGTCGATCTCCGTCTCGTCATTTGTCGTTGAATTTGTTTATTCCTCCGTCACTGGCAGTAGAACCGAAGAGGATTATGAGTTAAGAATTGTTGTTCTAAGGAGGATGACGACTGGTAGAGAGAGGGGTTTGATTTTGGCCATTCGATTGGAGTTTGCATTGGTTTGGTGGGTCTAAGATTAAAAAAATAAGTTTAATTATAGGGGTAAAATGGTAAAAAAATTATTTTCTATTAACGGCGTTTGCTCAATAAGCCTGACAAAGGAAGGCAGTGTAATTTCAGAAACTACATGAGAGGTCCCTGTAATAAATTTAAATCTCATGAGAGATAAGTGTAATTTATCCTAAATAATATATTGTGAAGCACTAGAGATACAGTAAAAAAAATTACAAGAAATATCTTAGATTATCTTAAAAGATTTTTTAGATCATAGATTGACTGCGATATTAATATTATACTATGAATCATGAATATTATAGATACAGTTAAAATAATTATTAGAAATATCTTAGATTTCTTGAAAGAGTTTTTTAGATAATAGAATGAATGTGATATTATAAATTAAGACACCTTGATGTAAGAATTTTAGGAGAACATCTTTTAGATTGGCCTTTGCTCAACAAAGTGCAAGTGAATTACGATTATTTTTTTATTTGACTAATTATTATTGAAAATTTATACAAAGCTATTCGAAGAATAATTCAATCCTTACTGATCTGCTCCAGAAATATCACAAATGGTAGTGGGGTACAAATCGCTAGGAAGCTTTTGAGAAATTGAAGGCGGCAATCAAAAGTGTGTGGGTGCTACATTTGCTTGTTAAAATGTATACAGATGCCTAAAAAGACCTATTGAAGGGACATTGACGCATGAGGGACACCCCATTGCCATTGAAACCAGCAAATTGAATAATGCTAAGAAGAAGTATTCTGTCTATAAAAAAAATGACAGCGGTCGTGCATTGCATAGTCTATTTGTTAGGAACGAAATTCATAGTAATAATTGATAATATGGATAATACGTTTTTCAAGTCTCAAAAGAAGTTATCCCTGAGGCAAGTTCGGTGGCAATAATTCCTTGAAAAATACAATTTTGTGTGGATACACAAGTTTGGTCGGCATAACTAGGTTGTTGATGCCTTGAATGGTGAAGGTGTGAAAGAATATGTTGTTGCTATTTCTCATATTGAGATAGATTTTATAGCTAAGTTATTGAATGTGATGCAAAGAATACTGAATACAAAGGGTCTTGCAGCAGGTAAATAAGAGAATAGTTCGATGATATTAGTTTGAAAATGATTTTCTCCATGCTAAAGGGCATCGACTTTATGTCCCTAGCAGCAGGGAACTTAGACTGGAATTGTTTGGAGAAACACATGACCTTCAGTAGGTCGGTCACCTAGGTAACAGCTTATGTTGGCCTTGTCCAGAATTATTGGCAAAAAATGAAGGACGATATGGAAGCTTATGTTAAAACCTGCCTGGTGTGCCAATAATACAAGACACGAGGAATGATGGAATCGGGTTTGTTGGAACCTCTTCTGATTACTGAGAAGCCTTGAAGCTCGGTGTTCTTGGACTTCATTTCTGGTATACCTAAAGTAAATGGCATGCGCTCTATCATGGTCATTATTGACCATTTTTCTAAGTATGTTGTATCTATCCATGCACCACATGCATGTCCCGATGGAATTGCTGCTGACTTGTTTTATAAATATGTGGTGAAATATTTTGATTTTTTTTAGAATATTGTGAGTGCCAAAGATACTTGATTCACTGGTCCTTTTAGACGGTGCTTTTCAATTTGATCGTTTCTGAGTTGAAATTTTATACTGTCAACGATCTACAAACAGATGGTCCTCTACCGCAAGTATGAGTCCATTCGAGTTAGATATGAGCCACAAGCATCTCACTCCCCATGTGGTGGGAAGGACAACGACGAGAGGGCATTGTCTAGCAGCATAGCGACTCGCTTGAGCTAAGTAATAATTGTTGGATGAAACACGAGATAGCTTGGCAAAGGAAAATAAGAGAATGAAGAAGTATGCTGATAAAGGAAGAAGGTCATTGGAGTTCCAAGTCAGAGGGATAAGGTCATGTTGAAACTTACTCTCTAAATTTGGAAAAGATCAGCAGCAAGACAGTACATCGTGGCTTAATTCCTAGATTTGATGGCCTATTTGAAGTTGTGAAGAAAGTGGAGAACATTGCCTACAGATTGAAGTGTCGGAGCGACTAAAAGTTCATCATTCCTTCCATATTAGTTTTTTTAAATCGTTTTATGAAGACTTGGTGAACATGGCAATGAAACAAGTTTGGAGGGCCCCTCTAGTGATCAAAAAACAGTTTGAGTGGGATGCTAAGAATATTTTGGATCACAGAACAGAGGGACAAAGTAAGAAGAATAGGCAGACTTATTGTCTGGTAAAGTGGAAGGGTTTACCAGAATTCGAAGCATGCTGAGAAAAGTATGTAACATTGTGGCAGTTCAAAAATAAAGTGGAGCAAAGAAATACATACAAACACTACAAACGAGGACGTCAAATTCTTCTAGTGGGGTGTCTATTAGCACCTTCGCTTACAAGTGTCTTGGGTGGACATATGGTGACATCTTGCACTCATGCCATCCCTAGATGGCTAAAGGCACAAAGAAGGCATGCCTAAATTCAAGGTGGCTTTATTGTGACAACTTTGATTGTCACTCGACCCTTAGACAATAATGACTTAATGCTTGGTACGTGAAGGCACAATACTTAGTACGTAGATGTAAGTATTTCATATGGCTTGTAAGTTTATATAATCAGTGGTATTAGAGCTCATTTGTTTTTAGCATGCTTATGTCATGAACATAAGTTGGCCCTAGCATAGACTAGGCAGTTAAGACCTTTTAGCAAATAGACATAGTGACGTGGCACACAAGGGCGTGGCCAACACATGTTATGGAAGTTACTTGCTGAGACATGTTTGGGCATGACTAATCCTAGTGCGCTAACACAGTGTAGCGGTTAATTCTGTGAATAGCCTTAGGCATGGAAAACCTGAGCATGCCAACACATCATAGCCACTGCAAGAGGACATGAGTCCTGGCAGTTCTAACTACTGTAGAGTGAAACATTTGGCTTTTTCCTATTGGTCTAGCACATACCCTAGTAGCTGGGGGTGTCAACTGCTGATAACTGATTATAACCTAATTATAGGCATTGCCTGTGCTATGTGGCCATGAAAGTGGCGTGAGAGTCTCTACAGCTTTTCATTTGTATTGGTGTAATAAAAAGGTTGAGCCTTTTGCCATATAAATCTCATGTGCCAATTTTTAGTCCATGTGTGTGAGTCTTTTATTGATTTTGATTGAGATTAAGTGCTGCAATTTAGTGCTATCACAGACAATTTTGTGGGTGAAAGTTTAATCTTGTAACACTTGTCGTAGTAACGTATTGTTATGGTCTTCGACGCAATATATTTGAGTATGAAATTAAATGGATTGCTACTTTTGTAGCTGATGTCACCGAGAGACAACCTCTAAATGAGTTTAATATAATTTAGTTGTCAAATACTACTAGGTAAGTAAAGGCGCTAAAAGAAAAAGACTACCATTAGGCCAGTGTCAATAAAATCAGCCGATTAGTCGTTAATTGCGGGTTAGTATCGATAGGGTGGACCGCTAGGACAATAGCAGCAACACGTGGTGGTCTATTATGATTTTATTCTACATCAATTATAATAAGTACATGTTTGTGTTTATAAGCCACTTGGACTCCCTCCATTTGTAAGCCTAAAAAAATGACTATCATTCAATTAGTGTCGATAGAGCAAGCCACTGGGATGTTAAGTGCGGTGCGTGGCAGTGTGTTATAATTTTATCCCATATTGATTAAAATAAATGACTTGCAATGCATTTATAAGCCACTTGATCACCCACCCCTTATCCACCCCTTGTAAGTCCATTTTCAGAATTAGTTCTACGGAAGAAGTGTAACAGGTATGCAACTTAAAACACTTATTCACGAGATGCATAAGAGAGGCACTACGCCAAAATTGTGATGGAAAGATACCCAAACCAGACATGGGACTTGCTCAAGAAATTACATGACCCATTGGAATTGAAAGTCAGTTCAATATATATTGAGATTCTCGTGCTTTAAAATTCTTATATGATCCAAAATTCTTATATGATCCAACGGCATTTAGCCCAAAAAAAATGTAATTTTTGAGACAATCCCTACTCAGCAAACCGAGACATGAAAGAAACAATTCATCCACGGGCCAACCACTCAGTCTTGCATTTTTGTGAGATCAGTACAAGGACAAACAAGAGTGCTCACAAGTCCTCAGCCAACAAGGTAGAGAAAATTGGTACAACACAAACTAATACATAGGTTTGATGTTACAATTAGAAACCAAGGAATGGACATTGCTTCCGGGCATATTCCGGTATCAGTTTGGCCAGCAGCTCTAGAGATGCCGGTTTCAGCTCTGCAAATGCAGCATTATTCTCATTCAGAACACATGCTATCAACAAAAGATATAGGAATTGTGGAGCACATGTAACGGGAACAAATGAAAAAAGGAAGGGAAAATATAAAGAGGCACAAGGTATAAAACTACCTTGCGGTTTAAAGTTGAAAAGAGGGGGCAGGGGGCGACCGTTGGGTAGACGAGTATTAGGATCCCGAAGTTCATCAAAGAATGGATGTGCACATGCTTCTAACTGCAAAATAAACACAAGATTTTAAAATTACATATTACAATCCACAGTTCGATCTGTAATACAGCTGTGTAGACACCCCTCCCCGAACTGAAACCATGCAACTTTGCAGTAGCAAAGCAAGCATCCTCCATAACATACAGAAAGATTCCATTACTATGAGAGAATAGAGACAATGGGGGGGTGATCAGTCCTCCAAGAGATATTTTGTCTTTAAATGCAACATGAAACAGTTTTGTTTTTTTCCTTTCTGGACAAGTGAAATGCAATGCAACATAAAACATTACCATAAAATCAACTTTAATCGAGCACCCAAGCATGTCCTCATAAAACATTTGTTAGATGCAAAAACTATGGATTCAGGAAGGCAAAGAGAAAAACAGCCCAGAATATGTGGTGCTAATTTAATTTGAGTTGACGAATTAGCTTACGTCAATAGACAGGGGAGGGAAAAAAAAAAGTGCAAAGATAGGATATACTCACAGCGTTGCACCTTAAGTTTGGGGAGTATTGAAGCAGTCTTGAGACAAGATCCACGGCTTCAGGGGGCATGCGCTTGTGAAAAATCTGCGTACAACAAGGAATATGGTTTCACATGATTACTCGTATGACATGTGAAGCATCATGTTCATAGAAGCGTGGCCAGTGTGGAAACTAGCATGCTCACTTTGTGCCAGGGGTGAGCTTTGATTTGCGGAAATTTGAACTCTGTATAATTGGGATTCATACATTTGATTTCCTCCCGAGTAGGTGTTCCAAGTACCTACACATTGAAAAAAATAATAATAATAATAACGAGCTCTATTTTCAAAAGATAAACAATCAAAAATTTAACTTCATCAATACTAGGCGTATCCTTTCTCCTGCAGGAGTTCAGGAAATTACCTTAATTATCTCAACAAGCTGATCAACTCCACTTTCGCCTGGAAACAGAGGCTGCCAATTTGGAATGCCCAATAGAAGGACAAAAAGAAAAAAAGAAACATCAATTTTCATAACAGGTCACTGCTCTGCACCAAATAAATAGGAGATCGTGCAGTTTGTTAAGAACCTGTCCAAGGAGCAGTTCAGCAAGGACACAACCCACAGACCATATGTCAATTGCGGTGGTGTACTCAGTTGCCCCAAATATCAGTTCAGGTGCACGATAATAACGAGAACAGATGTATGAGATATTTGGCTCGCCTTTTACCTGTTCATATCATAGACAAAAAAAAATCTTAGATCATATGCACAAAACCAAGCAAATCTTGTATCTGCTTTTTCAAACCAACAAAAACATTGAAGAAGATTATTCGGAATTAGACATGAAAAAACCTTAAAAACTATGCAGAAGAATGAAGCTATCAAGAAAATGGACAAAACTCATCCAGCCAAAATTAGAAACAATAGAAGTGGGGCCAAGGCATCAGGGGACAAAATTAAAGGCAGACACATTTGGTGCAATATGAACCTCTGAAGTCCAACAATCATGCAGCTGCAATTTGGCACAAGCTACCATCATTGCGATCTTAAGAAATACACGAGTGGGAAAAAACTACAAAATGTATGCAGGGAATACATGTTCTTGTAAGCACTCATTCATGCAATTTGGCACAAGCTACCATCATCATGCTCTTAAGAAGATTTATAAATTAGTGGAAAAAAACTATAAAATGTATGTGGGAATACAAGTTCCACGAGGTCCTGGACTCAAGTCTCGTGATATGTGTTTCCAGTTATATTTATTATTGTGCACTATGTGTTGTAGTGCACATATTCAGTTCAATTCAATTCAGTTTGTTCGCCTATCCACGAGCGAAATATGGTCCCATGTGAGGGAGAGTGTATACATTGTTGGGCCCATTTCTTAACAGCTTAAACTTTTGGGACAATTGGTTACTTAACAATTATTAACAATGTTAGATCAACTAAGTACTGTTGAGCATCTCCAACCATTATAAAAAACAGTTAACATGGTTAAATCAACTAATTTGCTAACACTACATTCCAGCCATAATATTCAAAATTCCAGAGTTTTTAAACTATATTCATGTCTCCCATTGGACCTTTTGCAATTAACACTCTAAAAGCATTATGTTCCAAGATCAAATTGCCAACGAAGAGATCACATACCAGAACTTTGGCACTTCCAAAATCACAGAGTTTGAGCTGATGAGTGTGGGGATTAACCTGCAACAATGGATTTTGTTGGTTATAGTATTCACTCACAATGCAGGAAGACCACCTCCCCCAGCGCCCCAACACACACACCCATTGAATACAAACCAGTAGATTCTGAGGCTTAATGTCCCTGTGGCAGACTCCAACACCCCCATGAATATATGCCAAAGCTCTACAAATCTGCCAAAATTCAAGAGAAGATGTATGACACAACCGCCATATGCTGTGCATAAAGTTAACACGATATCAAATTCATCAGCACCAAATCTCGATAAACAGATAAACAGGTCCTATATTGTTGCAACTTGCAACACATAGCTTAAATGGAAAATTAAGTTCAAGGCTAAAGTTATAGTGTACTTCAGCACAAGTGTTACTTGAAGGTTTTACAAGTTTTGTGTAAGCAATTCATGTTAAACATACAAAGATCCAAACACCAGAAAAATTTCTCAAACTTCATCTTACCAAAATGTAAGATCCAAACACCAGAAGAGTTCAAGGAAGATGGGAAGGTTTTATAGGTCTCTCTTATTATAAATAGGAGATCATACAAGAGTTCAGGTGTAATGAGAGATACATTGATAACAGGCATACAGTCTTTGAATATCAAATCTCTTAAAAACTTTAGAGCTCAAGAACGAAGAAATTACGCGACTCGCTTTGGCAGACTCTGAAGTTGCCTTTAGTGGACTTTGAAGGTGTGGAGCAATGTGGATTCCATGCTTGTTGAACAAGTGCAAGGAACAATGCACATGAATTTGCCAGTTCAACTTTGGTCTTCTAGGTTGTGGATTCAACATGAGTTTGTAAGTTGGTTATTGTAAACCGTTAATTATTATAGTGTTTGATTTTCGTGAACCTAGATTGGTACCGTGATTTTTACTTAAGTTGGATTTTCCTCGTAAAAATTGTGTTTCCTTACTCTTTGTGCGTTTGATTGTTTATTTTCATGCAATTTCCAATGAGTGATCGTTCACAGCATATATCCACACTGAGATTATTAGTTCAACAGTTTTTACAGTAATATTAAATGACCTATTCATTTAAAAAGATGTTGGCATATAATTTTCTGAATTCAAAAGTTTTAATTAAATTAACAGACATATACTTTCATTTTAAGATGCCTTCATGGAAGTCATGAACTTCATTAAAGAGTGGTTCGGTAATCCTCTCTAATCTGAAATGCTAATCCAATTTGGTATGTCGTTGAAACCACTCCCATTTACTCTTTTAAGTCAAATACACAATTCATAGAAAAGCCCTTATGGAAGGTCAATGAGATTGTAGAACCACTGATCTTGGCAACTTTGTTGTATTACTATTTAAACTTGACAGCATACTAAATAGTGAGGGCACTTAACAACTTAAAGATTGCTTCTGTGACATGCCTCAAAGTCCCATATCATTCCTATTTTCATTCCTCTCACAAAAGTAATTCCCCCAACATACTGCAGCATCAACGACAAATTGAAAGCTAACCTAGAAAAGAAGCACACAAAATACTCTTATGGAACAGGTTTAGGAAATATGAGCGCAACCTAAAATTGAAGTGTGCAAAAAGAAAGGTTCAAAGTTTTTTCGTTACATAAAACGTTCCTTATGGTGGTAATATGGTACTGCAACCAAAGGTTTTTAAGGTAGTACTTGAAGATAGCCAATTCAGATGTTTTAACAACAAGCAAAAGCAAGAATAGGTTGGAACCTCCTCCTTAGGATGAATTCTATTTATTTATTTATTTATTTTCTTTCTCTCTTTTTTTGTGGGGGGGGGGGGGGGCGTGAAGGAAGAAAACACGGGGTAAATTACAAAAAGATCCCTCCACAACAGTCCATTGGACAATGATATTGCAAAAACACAACATATTAAAAATGCCAGACCTGATAGGTGTAGAGTTTGACATATATCATAGGCATTCTCTGATTCGCCCTGCTGTAGTGTTTAGCTACACGATAAACTGTCTCAGGTACATATTCAAGAACCAAATTTAGATAAAGCTCGTCCTTGTCCGTGGTTGAAAAGAAGCAATGTTTGAGTGAAACAACATTTGGGTGATCAAGAAGGCGCATTGTTTGCAGTTCACGATTCTTATATCTCTTATCCTGTAAAACCTTTTTTATTGCAACAGTTTCCCCACTTTCTAGACACTTAGCCTGCAAAAATAAAAAAATTGGAGCTGAGAAGCAATATAACTATGATTAGAGCAACTACAGAGAACTTTTCAGCTATTTTAACTAGCCATTATCATATTTGAATCTTCAATAGGCTCTGGCTCTGTATTTTGGTTCTTCTACTCTTGGCTAGCTAAATTTAGCTAGCCTTGATGGCTTTCTAAATTATATAAAGATCAATATATAGAGCAATTTTGAAAGTTTGAATGGTTAGCTTAAATAGCTAATAATGTTAGAGTACATACGTACAAAAAAAATGACTAGGCAAAATAGAGAGTACTTTTTTATTACTTCAACTTAGCCAAAATGGCTTACTAGTGTTGGAGATGCTCTTAGAGGACTAAGGATTGCCGGTTTACCAATGTTTAATACTTCAGAACTTGAATTCAAAGAATCACCTGAAATACAATTCCAAATGAACCTTGACCAACAACGCGTTCCGCCATGTAGCTTATGGTCTGAATCATAAGAAAAAAAAAAATAAACCAGAGAGTTGTGAACCATCCTATTAAAAGATAAGCATTATAACTTCATAAGAAATACTAATGTTAACATTTCATAGAAAGATCAACAAAAGGTGCAATACATATATACCCAATAAAAAAACTACACACAATGCCTATCTCACCTCTACATCAGAACAATTCAAAGGCCTCTACAAAATCCAAAATTGGTTTAGCGAAGGGTCACTAGCCCCTGGAAAACAACAATACAATAAAGAAAGTAATATACTCATTAATAAAAAAATAGTTCTTTGCTTTGCCTTCAAAAGTTCTTCTATTTTGTTCTCCCGACACTAACCCGTAACCACATCAAAGTGAAAGGAACCAAGCTTCAAGCCTTTCATCTTCTTTTCTCCAAGCGCCTCTCATTCCAAGAAAGTAGAAGACTGAGGATCCAATCTTTCCTAGGAAAAACCAACTCCAAGCCAAACATGAAAAGAATTAACCATCACAAGTCTCGAGCCCCATCACAATGGACAAAAAGGTGACTCAAGAACTCTCCCATCATGCTTTCCCATACAGTGTCATAGACATGAATTTGTCTCCTTGATCAAATAATCAGTGGTCAAGATCTTACCACGATTGGTCATCCAAACAAAAGAAGAAAAAAAGCCACTCTGGGACGAGCCTTGGGACCCAAACTCCTTTCTGAGGAAAGGAAACCATCCTCTGACCTGCAAAACTTGATTAGTAAGATCTAACTTTTGAAGTGCCCAGATTTTGGCCTTAGCTATTGGATAGCATTCTCTTCATTGCAAATGTGGGGAATTGCATAAAGACACTCCAAAAGATCAACCTACTCCCCCACCTCCCAATCATTCAAAAAACTCTACAAGGCTATGTCCCAAACAACACACCTGACACCACCATCCATCTTGAGACAATCACTAATCGCAGCTTTTCTATTTACCCCAATGCAGGCAATGGTCGAAAACAACAAATTAAACCTCCCCTTTTCACACCAAATCTGACTCCAAGCCTTTACATGTTTGCAACTGCCCACCACAAAATGAAGCCATCTCGAAAAGGGATCCCACAACGACAAATAAATATCCACAACCCCAAACGCATCCGGCCATCCGGGATAAAAACCTCATCCAAAATCCAACCCTTCCCCCAAACTACCACCATATGTACACTCAACCACCCTGCTCCAATACACGTCTCTTTCACAAGCAAATTTTCACAATTACTTCCCCAAGAAAGCTTGATTAAAAATAGAAAGCTTACACTAACCCAATCCGCTAACCTTCATAGGAAAGCAAACACAACACCAATTCACCAGATGAAATTTTATTCCATCCCCAGCCCTCCCCAAAGAAAATCCCAATGGAAATTCTCCAACCTCTTAGTCACAGAAGCTAGAAGAGGAACTACGACATCAAGTTAGTGGGAAAACTTGACAAGGTACTTTAAAGTCAATTCTCCAAACCCTTGACAAATATATCTTCTTCCAACCTACAAACCACATATAAAATTTCAGTGGCATTGTCCCAAATAGCCTTATCCTTGGAAGGGGACCCAAACAGAGGCCCAAATAGGAACAAGGCAAAGAGTTTATTTGATGGCCAAGTATCTCCACCAACACTCCCACATCTTCCAATTTCCCAATTAGAATTAGACTAGTTTTTCTAAACCAACCTTCAGCCCCAACATTGTCTCAAAGTGTAATAGCAAACACCGAAGATAGAGCATTGATGTGCTTCTGCCCCACAACAAAATGATGGTATCATTGGCATAAAGTATCATTGGCATAAAGTAAACGAGAGGCTGCTAGCAAAATTCCACCTGTCTTGCTGATAGAAAACCCTTCCACTCACCCCAAACAGCTCTCTTAATCATCCTACTAAGGACCTCTATGCCCAAGAGTCCAACACAAATAGCAATGATGATAATGGGTCCTCTTGGCATATTCTTCTCGAAAACTAATAGAACCAACTGGAGAACCATTAACCAACATTGAGAACCGGAGAGGAGAGATACAAAACAAAATCCAACTCGCGCAATTGTAGCACCAGCACCCCATCCCACATAGAATGACAAATGTAATGTATAATGCCATATAAATAAAAAATTGATACCTTACTAGTACAAGATTTTTTCACAAGAGAACTTGAGAAGAACAAAACCGCTACGTGGAAGTGTGAATATTAGCACATATGGTGAACGTGGCGGACAAAGCAAGTAATAATATACTAAGTGGAAATGGGTCATTCCACCAAGTATACCCGTCCCCACTACAGAATCCACTACCATGTTCTATTGGGCAGAAATGGATCTTTACACCAAGTCTACTAGTCCTCACTCTAGAAACCACTACCTCACTAACCATCAAGATTGCATCCCCTACAAATGCAATTTCTAATAATCTGACACTACCCCTGGGCCCTGGCTACATCCTTTAAGCGAATGGCCAAAAGTTTGCATGCCCCACCAAGAAAACTGATGGGCCTGATATCCCTGGTGTCCATGGCCCCTGTTCCTCAGGAATCCAAGCAATAAAAGAAGCATTGAGGATCTTCTCAAATTAACCCATCTCATGAAACAAACTGACCATCACCATCATCTATTCCCTCACTGTACTCCAAACTGGAAAAAGGCAAGAGTCATGTCATCTGGGTTTGACACCTTATCCCAATTTAGAGCACTCCAAGCAACAATGACCTTCTCCTCTGTGAACATATGCTTCAATCTAGATTGAACTTTTAATGAAATTTGGCTAAGCTCCAACCCATCAAATATCAGCCTCCAAGCATTAGACTCTGACTAGAGATTCTCATAGAAACCTGCAATACCACTACAGACCTCTTCATCCGAAAAGAAAAGACTATATCCAATATAAACCTTACCAAGCAAATTGCATCGTGTACACAGTATTGATATGCACTTCAATTAGGAATTTAAGAAATAAAAAAAACTAATCATAAGACCCCCTCCAAGTAGTACCAGGCGAGCCTACCAACAAAAGATGCACATTTCTAGGCATCATTTACTTACCTTATTCAAATCGCTTATATACATGACTACATCATAGGATCGGTAATTCCTCATCCAAATACAAAGCCAAGAGAGCGTCGATAATTTAGAAAGAAAAAAAAAGTATCATGCATTCCAAGCATATCAGCAGCTTTTTTCGGATATTTTCTTTGTAAAGTAAAATTGATATTTTATTTCTAGCTCTGTGGTTTTTAAACTAATATGCATCAAGGTTCTTGGTTAATCCAGCCACAATTGATAATTACTCTACAGTGTCAAAGATGCCAACTAATATTTCCTCATGCCAGAACCTAACTAAAAGTTCCCCATATACAATGAGAAAATTTGACAACATATACCTGCTTGGGTTGACCATTTCTACCACCAATAGTTGTTACAATGATATGGCCTGTTTCAGTTCCATTTCCATCCACCACCGTTGCTTCCATTTCCTACCATGAATAATTGTCAATACACAAGTGGAATATAAACAAGAAGCCAGAAACAGAAAGCAAAAGGACAGTAATTGTTGTTCAAGTTCATAGAACCTTTTCCCCCTTGTCGCCTCTGATCTTCATTTCATTGATTTCCTCAGGGAGCTTGTCAACCAACATTTCATTTCCACTAGGTTTATCAATTACTGGAGGAACCATACCCACTGAAGCCATATCCAATGAGCAGAAGCAGGGATTATATGTTTGCAATTGCTTAAAAAACACAACCCATCCTGAAGAGAATCAACCTTTAAATCTGAATTAAACGAGAAAAGTGGAAGTAATCATTTTATTAGATACAATAAAAATGTCCTCGAACATAGAGGTAGCATCATAAACAACTATGAGCTATTATTTATGCATACATAAATATTTAGTTCATCTTCCAGTCATCGATTAGGAATAAACAAGATTTTGGCATTCCACATGGTGTTATCTGATTTTCCGCACTTTGTCATGTATAGTTGCAATTAGTTGATCAGTCGCTAGAATGAATTAAGATTTAAGGGTGATTCAGTTTCAGGAGCAGGATTATATTATCTAATCTTCTGCATTTTTTGCAAGATTAATAGGCTGCGCTGCACTGAGCTTGTTTGTTCTTCAATATCCGTAAGTGAGGAACAGAGATGTATCAACAACAGCTCAAGATGTTGGTCATGCCACAAGAGTGTTAGTTACTTGGTAAGAGGGCGTAGTTGTGAAGTCTGTTATCTACCTAACTGTTTTTATATGAGCTTGTTGAGTCTCCATTTTCCTAACAATCAGAGAATACAATGATTGCGTTAACATTAGCTTCTTCTCTCTTTAATCCCCTCTCTAGTTCTTTGTTGAGGGTTATTTATGTCAATAGTGCACTACGATTTTAATATAAATAGTTAGAGGAGCTAACCCTTTAGGTTAAGCTCTCTTATTCTTCTAATATGTCAAACTAGCATAGTATCTGAGCAAAAAAATTGAGAATTTTTTTTTTCTTTCAAAAAAGAGAGAAAAACAAAAACAAAACAAGAAAAACCTAGCAGCCACTGCTGTCACACGACCCAGATCCACATCCACCGTAACACATCCACATCCGCCGCCAATAGAATAACATAATTCGACAATTTTGGCTTACCTTCAAAGAGATTTAGATATCTATTTATAATGATAAAGAAGAATACAGAAAATGAATAAAATAACTAGCAAATCAAATCACAATTAATGATATCCTAACTTCCTAATATGTTAATTCTAGTAATCAAATCATAATTAATGAAATTCTAATTTCTTAAAATATATTATTTCCTCCACTCCCCCTCAAGCTGAGACAAAAATATCAATCAAACCTAATTTGACAATTGAAGACTTGAGCAGAGATGGTTCCATTGAGAATGTTTCGGATCGGTCTCTGGAGGTGCCTTTTCAATTTCCAAAAACCAACTAGATTTTAAAATAATGCTACTAGAACAACATCAATAGCCTCCCAAAACAAGAACAATGCTACCAAAACAACATCGGCAGCCCCCCAAACAAAGACAATGCTACCGGAACAACATCGATAGCCTAAAAAATAAGAATAATGCTACCGGAACATCGGTAGCCCACAAAACCAAGAATAAGAACAAAAAAATAATAATTCTCCAAAAAGTACACTATCAAAGCTAACAATATAATATATTGAGACTTTAATGATACACCAATACCAAGGAAGCACATTGATCTAGAACTTGCAACCCACAATGGCGAGGAAGAGAAAGAACAGCGACGGCTGCGGAAAAAAAAAAAAAGATCAGTGAAGGAAAACAAAGACCAATGACAGTGGTGATGGTGAGAGAAAACCAACAACGGCGAAAAGACTTCGACCGTGACAGTATACCAAGGACAGATTCGCGATACTAATGAAGGAATACCGGCGACAAAGGTGAAAGAAAGCAGTAACGGCCGCTAGGGTTTTTGGGCAATTTTTTATTTTATTTTATTTTTTTCTTCTTATTTTGACTCGGATACCAAGTAGAATAACAAAATTCAATAATTTTAACTTACCTTCAAAGATGTATAACTATATATTTATAATAATAAAGAAGGATTACAAAAAAAGACAAAATAATTTGCAAATCAAATCACAATCAATGAAATCCTAACTTCCTAATATGTTTATTCTAGTAATCAAACCATAATTAGTGAGATTCTAATTTTTTAAAAATATATTATTTTCAACATTGTCATCATCGCCAACCACATTTGTTGTTGTCATCGCTGACCACAACTGTCATTGTCATTGCTGACATTAGCTGCCACCGGCGTTATTCCCATCGCGAACCATCATCACGAACCATCAACCCAAATCGTCGCAACCCTTCATCAACCTAAATCGTCAGCCACCATAGCCGCTGTCATTGCCGACATCAATCGCTGGTGTCGTCATCAACAGTGCCTCTAGTACCCATCATTGACCAATCCTCAAACCTCCATGACCCACCATCGACCCACCATCGCAAGCCATCAATGCCAACCATAGTCACCGCCATCGTCATCCACCACAGTCACCACCGTTGCCTCTGCCGCATTCACCAAAAGTCGTCGCAACAGTGGTCGTTTTGGTTGCAATAGTGGTTTTTTCTTTTTTATATGAACAGAATCATCTATTAACCCCAGTCATGAACAAATCTGATATGAATAGCTCCAAGTCTTATGATTCAAGTTTTTCTTTGTGGGTTGTGGTTTTTTGTTCCTCTGCAAAAGATCTTTGATCCGTGTTTGGTTGTTGAAGTTATTGATTCAAAATCATACATTCCTCCGTTTACAATTCCACAACCCACGACTTGCAATTTGAATAGAGTCAATTATTTACATTGGTCCAAAGCTGTCAAAGTTGCCTTAACTTGTCAAGATAAACAAAATCACTGGACTACGTCTAGTCCATCCGATGACGAGGAAGCCTAAAATAAAACAAGAAAACGCTAAAACTATTACACAGTTATAGAATTATATGGAGTCACATATTGCTAATAAGTGTACTCATCTTGACACTTGTAAGCAGATTTGAGAGTACATTCAAATATTATATTCCAGTAATCTTACGCGTATGTATGATATTTCAGTTGATTACTTTTAGTTGCAACAAGATGATAAGTCTGTTACATATTATTTTGCGGCAATTAAGAGGCTTCTTGAAGAGCTAAATGTTGTTTTTCCCATCACAAATGATATTCGCAAAATGCGACAGCAATGAAAACAGATAGTTGTGATGAGATTTTTAGCGGGGTTACGACCTGAATTTGATTCCGTTTGCTCTCAAATTTTTGCAGGAGCTAAGCTTCCTTCTCTTGCCAAAGTTTATTCTAGAATCTTGCGTGCCATTTCTTGGAACAGTTCCCAGCGTTCTGGTGGTTCTTCTTGATATAATTCTGATCGTTCAGCTCTAGTTATACAACACTGGGATGGTCAATACAGTGGTTACAATCATGGTAGAGGAAGTGATGGTTCTCGAAGTGGTCGCATTGATAATTCTCATGGTGGTCGTAGTGGTCGAGGTAAAGGTCCACCTCATCAGTGCTCTAATTATTGCTTACTTAATCATACACGCAAGATATGTTGGAATCTTATTGGCAAACCAAGAGATTTGCCAATACTGTGACATTCAACAGTGTTCACCCTTCTTCCCCCTCTGCTCCTATTGAGGAGAATAATATCACTGTTTTTGAAGAAGAGCATTCTAAGTTCCTTTAGTATCAAATGACTTTTCAGGCATTTCTTCCAGTTGCATCTCTAGCCCATAAAGGTACTGCTTGTCTTTCATATTCTTCTACTTCTCGACCATGGGTCAACGATTCAGGTGCCACTGATAATATGTTAAGTATATCTCAATTTTTTTCTCATCTCAAGTCTTTCTCATCTTTACCTTGTGTTACTTTGGCGAATGATTCTACCAATTCTATTGAAGGCATAGGAACCATTCAACCCACGCCTTCCTTTTCTTTGTCTTCTGTCTTATATATTTCGTGTTTTTCTTTTAATTTGATGTCTGTGAGTCAACTTACCAAAAATCTTAATTGTTCATTGTTTTATTTCTTTTTTCCCTGATTCTGTTGTCATTCAAGATTTGGTGATGAGGCAAACAATTGGCGAAGGACATGAGTCGGGTGGTCTCTATTATTTGAACAATAAGGTGGCATCTGAAGTTTCTCCACCAATTTCGGTGTTCTTTACCCTCATTTTCAGTGTAGCTTTTGTTCCTATTCATTACATCAGCCATTAGTAACCAGAAAATGAAAATGAACGACTTTGAGCTTGAGATCGGGACATGGCAGAAAATGCTTGATATGTGTTATTTTCTATTTTTATTTTTGATATTATTATTATTATTATTATTATTATTATTATTATGGTCATAATCACAAATAGATATGATAGTGTTAAATCTTTTACAGAGTTTACTACAATTTATGCTTTATTTGCATAAGGGTAAAAAAGAAATTGCATAAATTTAATTCTATTCATATATTTTAAAACAAACATGATATTTTTGAATCCATGATTCAATCCTTTCTCCAAACAAACATAAGGATGGATTAGCCTCATCATTGGTAATCCCCCATTCTATGGTAATCCCATCCAAAACCTCAGATACCACCATCTCTCACATTGCATCACATACAGGCTGCCGCAGACATGACTTTAAATTAAGGTTAGATTCTTAAGAAAAGACAGTTATAAATTTGCACTTCACATTCCGGAAAATTTATTTTGCAACAATCATTAACTTCTATCAACTAAGCCAAACTACAATTGCAACAAGCTTTGCTCAGTGGATGTGATATCTCAGGTAGTCAGGTTCCATCTAAGAGAAGATATAGACTCCATTTTGGATAATTATTTATTTACTTATTTTATTTTATTTATTTTCGTTTTAAATATTTTTTTAGCATTTTATCAAATTATTATACTTCATTTAACTCATCTCATCAGCCAAAAAAGTAGAAAAAAAAATAAAATATAACAAAAATACGAAAAAATAAAAATAAGAATCAATTTTTAAAAGTAAAAAAAATAATTAAAATAAAACAGAAATAAGAAAAAATAAAAATAAGCCAAAAAAGTTAATAAAACAACTTTTACATTGATTATTTTTTCCTTTAATGATTTTTTTTTTCATTTTTCAAAAGATTTTACTTTTTCGTTTCTCTTATCTAGATGATCTAGAAAATTAAAAAATAATAAAAAGGTTAAAAGAACAAAAATAAACAAAACTCTCACAATTTAGGGCCATAGTTTTTCCTACATTTTCTCGGCAACCAAATACAAACTATCAAAAGAGACCAAATCGTCTCGAAACAATAATAATGCAAAGAAACGCACCTGCGGTAGTGAATCCCTCACATTTTGCAAAGTTCGAAGCTTGCGATCCAAAGAGTTCCAAAACGAATGCGCACAGAGAGAGAGAGAGAGAGAGTAAAGTTGAGAACTGATGAGTTTACAAGTTTCAGAGTCCTTCCTCAGAAGGTTTGACTATGTGTGAGACTCTCTGCCGGACGCTCTGTTTTTTTCTGATCTTGCTTGTGGAGCATGGGCGGACCCCAAAGCGTTTTATCAAATCTCGTTTAGACAGAGTTTGTACGTCCGCGACTCGAGAGTTTGGTGTACACGTGGTAATGAGTGTTGGTGATTTTGTAAAATGACGTCATGGTATTGACGGAGTAACAGCTGGGGGGCCCACATTAGTTGTACTAAGGTGTATGACTTGGTTAGATCTGGACCAACGATCGCGTCTCCAACCGAACCATACAAAAATCCAGCGGTCAAGGTGGCAGAACAGTAACAGCGAGTCACAGGTCTCTTTGATAATCCGTGTTTGTTTGGTTTAGGATTTTTTTGGCCTTAATTTTTTTAGTATTAATTTAAATAAATATATTGATTACTTTTTTTCCTCGTGAATTTTTTTATATGTTTAAAAAGTATTTAAAAAAATAGATAAGATGAAAACAAAGAAAATGCGGCTTCGTTTGGTAACCTTTACTATTTTTTATTTTTTATTTTTTATTTATAAAAAATAATATAAAAAACAAAAAAAATATTTTTATTTATTTTTATAACAAAAATAAAAATAAAAATAAAAACATATTTGATACATAAATATTTAAAAAATAGTAGTTACAAGTTACGAATAAATGCAGTGGTCGAATGTGGTGGTCGAAAGTATTATTCGGTGATGATAGCAAGCTGTAACAATGGTGGTCAAAAGTAGTGATCGAAAACAGTAGTTAAAAGTAATGGTCGTATGCGGTATTCGAAAATGGTAGCAAGAGACGATAGCCGAAGAGAGTGACCGGAGGAATGGCCGAATGTAGTAGTCAAAAACAGTGGTCGAAATTAGTAGCCGAATGTAATAATTGGAGATAGTGAAAAAAAAATATAATCAGAAATTGTTTCCAAAACAAATAAAAATACATTTTTTGTGTTTATAAAAATTTTGTAAATTTTAAACACTGTTTACAATTTTTTAAAAACAAAAATAATTAAACTAAATATGTTTTTGTTTATAATTTGCAAAAAATTTAAAAATAAAAATAAAAAATAAAAAACGTAAACGTTTTGTACGGGGTTCTTGACAACTTTTTTTTTAGCGTTAAAAATTTGCAGTAACATTTTCCATAATTTTTGTTTTCTGCTTTTTTAGCTAATTTTTTTAAAAAGATCAATAAAGAATTTTAGAATTTTAATTTATATTTTTCAATAGCTAATTCTTATTATAAATTCAACTGCAACAAAAACTTAATCAGTTTAACACACACACACACACACACACACACACACACACAGATGATATGAATCTAAATCTTTCTATAATAAGAACTGTAGAGATTTCCACAAAATGAAACACCATTCGGTTTTGATTCTTCTTCACAATCTTACCGGGTGACCCAAGAATTCGTCTTACGTCACCGCCGCAGCTTAAACCTATTATTGTCACACTATCAAAATATAGATTAAAGTAAAACGACCTTTAGAAAAGCCATTTCTTAACATATTCAATGGCCCAGAGAAAGATATAGTGCATGCGAATATTATGCACAAATGAATTGCGCACGCTGATTTGTCACCAATTTCTTAAACAACCATCTATAGGACCTGCACCGTTGCACAACACTTTGTACAATCCATGTTTATGTTCAGCAAATTCCTGCATGTAATAAGTTCAGCATAAGACAAGAGTCTAAACCCTGTTTGGCATCTCCAAAAATTAACTTTTTTGTCCAAAAAAAAAAACTAACTATTAAGCTAGAGTGTCCGGCAACTCTAAAAAACCCACTAACTTTTTTTACTTATTTTTCCCCAAAAAAAAAAAAAAACTATACACGTTTCAAACACTCTAACTTTGATGTGAGCAAAATGACCATAATAACTCAATTAAAAGTCAACTCTACTATTAAAAACAAAAGCAAAAAAAACTATGCAATGTGCTAAACATTACAACTTTAAAGCAAAAAATAAAAACATATTAGACATTTTAACAAAAAACAAAGAAAGAAAAAGCTATCCTAAACAAATTATTCTAAATAATCTAACTCTTTTTTTTTTCTCATTTTTCTAAAAAAGATAAATCACTTAAAAAACCAAGTTTTTTAGACATCACAAACATGGTCAAAATATCAGCTATTATATATTATATCTGTCGATACATAATGGGTTTGTACTTCCAATACATTATTTACTAATGTATCAATCGATACCA
>JAULJZ010187427.1:0-21455 GCA_032270985.1 Heliamphora pulchella | reverse complement strand
ATTGTTTAAGCAATCTAAATTAACATGATTTCGTGAAAAGAATAAAATGCTAAAGTTGTTAAAATTACTTAAACATGGATTGTAAGCAAAAATAAGCTAAATGTATGATTTTAAAGAAAATGACCAAAATATGTATGATACCAAGGCAAACTAGGTAGAGAATAAAATAGATAGAAAATAAACTAAACTAAGAAGAAAATAAACTAGGTAGAATTGAGAAATGAACACAAACAAAACTATTAAAAGAAAATTTGCTAACAAGAGAAAAGAAAAGGATTTCATACCTAAAGAGAAATTAAGGTTCCAAAAGAAAATAAAAGGATTTGACAAAATAAAAAAGGTTAAAGATGCTATTAAGAAGAAAATCCAATCATTTACATAAAAGATGAAAATAAAAAGAATAAAAAAAATATCAAAAGATATTTTTATGACTTTGTGATTTTTGTAGGTAATAGAAGAAAAGAAAAAAAAATATTATAGAAAAAAAGTTAAGCTAACAAAGAAAAATTTTAAAATAAAAAGAAGATTTAGTTGTTTAACATTTTACCTTCTAAAAGAAAATAGAAGAAAGAAAAGAAAAAATAAAAGAAAGAAGTGACATGAAAAGGATAATTGAGTTTTAATTATTATGAGAAAAGAAAAATTATAATACTATTTTAAATTGAAAATTAACTTAAAAGTCTTTTTGTGATTTAATTAGCTTAACAAAAGGATAAAAGAAATACTATAGCAAGAAAATTAAGCTAACTTCGAAAGAAAAGAAAAGAGAAAAATGTAACATTTAAGAGGAATTTAGACTAATAATGGAATGCTAGAAAAGGAAATTATACTAATATTAAGGAAAAAAGAAAATAAAATAAACATAAAAGAGAAGTGTTAAGCGAAAAAGAAAATAAAATGGAACATTAAACTAATGTTATAAGAAAAGAAAAGAAAATGAACTAGAACATTATTAAAGGAAAATTAGACTAATTAAGGGAGAAGAAAATAAAATAAAAGCTGAAAAATTAAATTAATGCTAGAATGATAAATTAAAACAACTAAGGAATGAAAATAAAATTATCACATTAAAAGGAAAAGCAAATAAAATATATTAATAAAGGAAATTGAATAAATACTAAAAAGACAAAGGAATTGATTACAACTATCCAATTTATATGTAAAATATAGTATTAATTACTGCATTCACATAAATGTAGGTGCATTACTAAAACAATTAACAACGTTATTAAGTTGTAATTGCTAAAATATGTTAGCACCCATTTAATGAATAAATTAAAGATAATGTGCTTAGTGTAGGTGTGTGAATGTGAGAAAATTAATAACTAAAGAAGTAAAGAAAGCAACTAAATTACGCGAAGTAAACGAGATTAACTATATAAATAGAAGAAATATGCAAATTAAAATTGAATTTTAACCCGGTTACTCGAAAAGAGAGAAGTTGGAGCTAAGAAGACTGGGGATCCAAGCGTGGTACCTGAATCGTGGAATCATCAAATTGGAGAATGTGCTTCGACCCTCGGATGGTGATCCCAAGCTAGGGCTCCAAATGTAGGTATCGGAGGTTTAGGATTTAGTATTTCGGCAGGGTTTTGGCATCGGGGCTCGGAATTGCTCAGCGTTTCGGCAGAGTTTCACTCACTAACCTCACACTCTAATTCTCTCTATAAAAAAGTACCAGAGGTACGGTATTTATAGAGTTTATCAGCCAATGACATGTTGTCACGTTTTAGGGACACGTTAGGCCATTTGGAGTTGGCGGTTGCCATCATGCATTCTAGCGGTCGCCACTTTTTTGAAAGGTTCCATAAAGTTCTATGACGGTCGCCATGATTGTAGTTGGCGGTTGCCATGATTAGATGTGGCGGTTGTCACTTTTGGGTAGAGTTTCTACAAAGTTTTATGGCGGACGCCATTATGGAAGTTAGCGGTCGTTTTACTTGGGCAGCAAGTTTCGATGGTTTGATTAAATTTTATTGGTTTGAAGGTTCTGGGTTTAAATACCGAGCTTGGATCACTTCTCGAGGATCGTACTGAAGCACCATTCCACCTATTTTCATCATCGGATTCACTTAAGATTAGGCGGGGTCAAATTGCAGTGTCTACAGTTTCCCCTCTTTGATATAACTTGCGTAGCAACGCGTGATGCAGGTTATATCAAAGACCTAGAGACAACAACCATTTGACCAAGCCGTCAATCTTAGGCCACAAGCATATAAGCATGCATATGATGTTGGTCGTACTCGAATTTTAATCGAGATGCCTACGTACCCCATTGCTAGGGATCAGACCAAAACGTAGTTCATGGGGAAAAATGCAAGGATGTAAGATAAGAAATATGATGCATAACAATTGCAATGCGAGTCAGTTTAGGGACATGAGGAAGACCGTCGAGTCAGTTTATGATCGTGAGGAGGATCGAGTCAGCTTAGGGTCATGAGGAGGACTGTCTAATCAGTTTATGGTCATGAGGAGGACCGACTAGTTAGTTTATGGTCATGAGGAGGACCGTGTTAGTTTAGGGTCATGAGGAGGACCGTCGAGTCAGTTTATGGTCATGAGGAGGACCGAGTCAGTTTAGGGTCATGAAGAGTACCGACGAGAAAAACATCAAATTAATAGGTCAAGCTAAGACCTAAAAATTTAGAACAAGGTACAGGATAATTAAAAGCTAAGTCACAGCCTTAAGTTAAATTTATCCGGGAAGAAAGATTGTGAATTAATAGGTCGAGTTAAAACCTAAAAATTCGGAACGAGGGATGATAATAATTAAAAGCCAAGTTGCGGCTTAACGCTAAATTTATCGAAGGGAGAAAAACACCTTAAACATATAAGAGTTTAAAAAAACTCACCAAATTATTTTCTTTAAGCATTTTTAAGAAACTTCCGAGATAATAAAATTATTTTTGAAAAGCTCTAAAAGTCATTTTTAGAAACAAATGCACAAAATAATTATAATAAAAAAATAAATAATTAAAGGAGAAATAATTAGAATTTTATGTTTTCTGAAAATCATTTTTACTAAAACAAAAAGAAAATAATTGACTATAATAAATAAATGAAATAATAATAAAAAGAAGATAAGCAAAACACATTTTAAAAAGGCCCTAAACAGCCCCTTCTATGGTATGACTGCTGGCAGTCTGGGGAAGAGGAACCATTTTTCCTCTGACATGGTGGTCGCCAGTATCAATACCCTTCGAAAGTGGCGGTCGCCAGATAAGATCCCCTTGAACTTGGCTGCCGCCATGTGTCCGTTCATGTACAGGGCAGTCGCTCCCTTTGGAGTTGGCGACCGCCAACTCCAGGCACGCATAAGGCTTCTCCAGGCGCGCAGATTTGGTTCATTCTCTCATATCTCACTCTCTCTCTAGCTTTCAAATGCTCTCAAACTCTCTCAAGTTTTCAAGCTTTTCCTTTGTTCTTTTCTTACTTCCAAACTCACACGATGTTCTCTTTGCTTTTAGTGATCCCATTCTTCTTCATGGAGGGCCAAGGCCATGAGGATGATGATCTAGGGGTACGACAGGGACCCGCTGCTACTGGGAACTCTTCCATGGGTGCTCTCGGGAGTACATCCACTAGCCTTCTTGCTGGTGGGATTACTTCTACGCAGCCCGCTGCTGCGATGGACGCTCTTGTTCTTGAGGCAGAGCGTGCCTCCCGCCGTGTTGCTGAGGAGGAGGCGCGAGCAGCTGCTGAGACACAGGCGGCTACTGATGATAATGATGATGATATGAATGATGATGATATGTATGATGAATGATGATTGGGATTTGAGCATAACTTAGATACCTATGCAATAGAGATTAAAACAGTAGAGACACTTAGGATTTTGAACAAACAATGAAAATGGGTAATTATTTTAAAGTTAAAAAGGCTTGAATTTTATTTTGAGAAAAACACAAATCTGGGGGGGATTTTTGTTTTTTTTTGTTTATATATATATATATATTTGGGCTTCAAAATTAAGGGGGTAATTTTTATTAAAAATCTTAAAATTTTTGTCAAAATTTTTTAAAAATTAGGGTAAAGAAATTTAAGGGGTGCTAATAACCTTATAAAATCTTTCAAAAAGTCCTAGAAAATTTAGGAAAAAATTTTCAAACATCCAAGAAAATTAAGGTAAAACTTTTTAGGAAATCTAGAGAATCTAGAGAATTTTTAGAAAATTTAGGAGAAGTTTTAGAAAATATGGAAAATTTTGATAAATTTTCCAAAAATCCTAAAAAATCAAGAAACTTTTTAGAAAATCTTGAAACTTTTTGAGAAATCCTAGAAATTTAAGGAAAAGTTTTGGAAAATCATAGGGAAAATTTTTTTTTTTTCATAAAAATTGAGAGAGTCCTAGAATTCTGAGGAAAATTTTAAACAAATGTTAGAAAATCTTAAAAATTTGAGGAAGAGATTTTTTTTTTTTTTTGAAATATTGGGAGAAATTTTTAAAGATTCCTAGAATCCTAAAAGGGTGATCCTAAAAGGGTGAAAGGGGCAAAATAGAGATTTTTTATTTTTTTATTTTTATTTTTTAATTATTTATTTATTTGTTTATTTTTTTTGGAAGTCTAGTTAACTCAAGAAGATAAGGGCTGAGGATTACTAGGATGTGCAGAAACCATTATCCTAGGGTTAGGGTGCCTAGTTTTCTAGGGCTTGAAAAGAACCGAAGGATCGTCACATAGGGTTTGAATGATTTGCCTGATTTTCCAGGGCTTGCATGTTTCGTGTGTTTGATATATCCTTTGTTTGTCTCTTCAGGCTGGTCACTATGTTCGAGGCTTCGGAGGTTCAGCCTCCGGGGAGGTGTTGGAGTGGTATGATGCCCTCCCTGGTCCTAGCCGGGCTTACATTGATACCTCTGGCTTTGCTCGCTTCATACCTCTGTTGGGTAGGACGAGCAATGACCGGGTATGGTTGAATGCCTTGGCTGAGCGGTGGTGCGATATCACCAACACCTTCCACTTCTACTCTGATGCCTCTAGACTTTGCCCTTATTACCGGCATCCGGGTTGGCGGAGCCCCAATTTGGTTCGACCTGGCCATTGCTCAGTCGACTGACGCGCTGCTATACTTCCTCAGGGCTATTCCGGCTCAGATGGACAGAGGCTGGGTCCGCTACACCTGCTTTTTCGACCTTTTTCGACACTTCAAGTGCACTTAGCCTCGTCACTATGAGTGGGTTGCCCGGGATTTTTTGATGTACATGTTCGGTACCTCCTTGTTTTCGAACAAAGAAAACATCGTTCATTTACAGTACTTGGGCGGCCTGGCTCGTCTTGACCGGGTTGCTTCGTACGACTAGGGAGGCGCTGCTCTGGCTACTCTCTATAGCTTCATGCGAACCTTGACTAGGTTCCCCCAGGAGCTCAGCATCGGGGGATACTGGAGGGTCTGGGAGGTATGATTTAGTTTCTGCAATTCTTCATCTATTTCTGTTATATGTTTTTTCGACTTGCTGACATCTTCTTCTTTGCAGTTATGGACCTACGAGTTCCTCGGGCTTCATATCCTAGCGAACTCTGCGGCAAACCCTCTGGTCATTCCCCGTGTAGCCCGGTGGTCCCGAGGGTTGAAGGGGAAGAAGGCCGGAGGGAAGGACATTGACCAATTCTGGGCGTCACTAGACCGGCTGACCCCTGATCAGGTATCTTTATTTACTGCTTATTATTCTGTGCACTGCGTTATACACCTTACTGTTCACTGCACTGCTCACTGCACTGTTCATTGCACTGTTCTTCATTCCGTTCACAGCACTGCACTGGGCACTGATTACTGCACACTGTACGATTTTCTATTCTTTGCATTGTATTGTACTATAAACTGTTACAGGTCCATTGGGATGTCTAGAGGGGCATGGAGGATCGGGCCGACGCAGATCTGATGCGCAACCAGGATATTGCTTCTAGACGGATCTTGCTGGAGGGTCCATTTGGTAGGGAGTATTATCTAGGAGAGCGGGTGGTCTGCCAGTCGCTCGGCTTGGATAATTTTCGCATACCGATGGTTCCTCCAGCCTGCATGCGTTTGATCGATCATCTGGGCTGGGTTGACCTTCTCTTGGAGACAATGGGGACCCAGGCTATGGAGCTGCTCGTAGCGGAGGGGGATTATACGGCCTGGGCCCGGGCTCATCTGATGGGACCACTAGGACCCGACCAGCTGGTGGTAGGAGTAGGCGAGCACCAGAGGATGAGGGAGCTGGTGTTGGTGCAGCTGCCGGTGCCGGAGCGAGAGCTGCTGGTGGAGATGCTGCTGCTGCTAGAGGTGCAGGGGGGATGAGGGGTCCAGAGATCCCGTGGGATCTCCAGACCGTGGTATATGGCTTCCCATTCCCACTGCCGGTTCCTGTTCCTGTTCCACCGTCATCGGAGTTCAGGGCTGACATCGGCCAGGTTTGTCTTTTACCTTTCCTACTTATTCTTTTATTTTCTCATTTCACTTGAACTACTCTCTTCTTTGCAGATTGATCAGGCTTGGCTAGACTGTATCATGCTGATGGTTACTGATTTGAGGGCTCTGGTCTGGCAGATGGATGCCTCGGTGCGAGCAGCTGGTGTTGCTTTCGCGCTTGTGGCTATTGTAAGTAGTTTGCATATCCTTTTCGATTTCTTCCGCACTCTTTATCATTATTCTGTTCTGAGTTGTACTCCTCTTCCTGGCAGTCTCTAGTTCTAGCCACAGTCATTGTACCGCTGCAGGCTCCGGTTAGACCTCTCGCTCCTGCCCGAGCTCCCGCTCGAGGCCGTAAATCTCGGGTATCTTCTCGGGCTCATTCCAGAGGATCAGTCTCATCTACTTGGAGCTGATCCAGGGTCATTTCTTCCTCTGGCAGTGATGTTGGAGACAAATTTGACAGACTTTTTGAGGATGACAGCTCGGAGGAGGCTGGTCCTTCCTCTCGCCGAGTCCGCCAGAGATAGTCCTGAGAGAGAGAGAGCTTCCCACTTCCCCAATTTTGTTTATCTTTTTGATACATTTATTTTGATGGGCCTACGTGCCCCAATTTGACATATTTGTTATACACTTACTTGATCCCTAGGCCTTTGTGCCCTAGTTTACTGTTTTATTGGGCCTAGGTGCCCCAGTATTACTTTGCTACTTTTCGATGCACTTTGGGCCTTCGTGCCATTTATTACTTCACATGTTGCATGAATTTCTTTTATTTGCTGCTCAAACTGTCTTGGATGTAATTCGAATGCCGCAACTAATACAGATCTCACAAATCACAAATTATCCCATACCCGCCATGTTCAAACATGGCGGTCGCCACTATCCCAAAATGTGTACTTGGCGATCGCCCGCATCGACAAGGCGGTCGCCACTTTCCCAAAATGCTAACCTGGCGGTTGCCTGTTTCAACATGGCGGTCGCCAGGTCAAAGGAATGATATCACCGTACTGTGCTTTTTAGAGTTAGCGGGTGCCATCTTCGAGGTGGCGGTCGCCACTTTGGATGTGCTTTTGGCTGAAATTTTGATTTTTTGCCTTTTTCAACCTTATAAATATAGCCCTGGAGGCCTCATTTACTATTACTCTAACTCAGATGGCTTCTCCTCTTTCTCTATGGATTGAAGCATTTTCCCATATTGAACGTTTGAACTTCTCCCCATTTGGCTTGAATACCCTTTTCTCACTGATGGTCGTGGAGATTAACAGTCCCTTATTGTCGGTTGCTACTCAACTGTGGGATCCGCAGTCTCACGTCTTTCGATTTGGCCTTGAAGAACTCTGCCCCACTGTAGAGGAATTTGCTGCCATGTTGGACCTGACTCCACGAAATTCCGTTATCGTTCCCACTCCATTTCTCTTGGCCCGGCAGCAGGTGATGGAACTCTGCGGTCTGTCTAAGATGGTGGCTTTTCGTCTGACCTCGAGTGACTGTCTTGACATTCCCTGGATTATTGATAGGTTTTGCCCTACCGGTCACCTCAGTGACCTTGGTTTTCAGTTGTGGTGACACTATGCGCTTTGCTTCTGTCTTCTTGCTCAGTATCTGCTGATTCCTTCTGACAGGTGAGTTAGTTGTGTCCTGGTTGACATTACTAGTCAGATGTGGATGGGAAAGGACTTTGTGCCCCTTGTTTTGGCCGAGACACTGTTGGGCTTAGACGCTTTTCATCGTGGTGAGACCACCACCTTTGCTGGCAGCTCCTTACTTGTTCAGGCAAGCCCAACATCTTTCTCTGTATCAAATCCACTGTCATACTACAAAGCCTTTCTCTTACTGTTTTAACTCTTGCTACAGATCTGGTTGATGGAGAAGGTGAACCTTGTACAGAAGCCTCCCACTAATAGGCATAACGCCGCTGCTTTCCTTTATCGCCCCCGTTATCAAATATGTGACATCGAAGCAGCTTGGCGACAGTATCTTTTCTCTTTAACCGGCCCAGACATTACCAAGCAGTGCCCTTGGTGGCGAATCTCTGTTATGACTTTGACTACTATGAATCATCATGGTGTGCTGCTTGTTGGCCTACGTCAGACTACCTTTTACTACCCCTGTTGGATCATGCGGCAGTTCAATTATAGGCAGGTCATACGTCACCATATTCGAGGTCGTTTGTCTTTGTCTATACTGCATGCCCCATTTCTGGCACTGTATCAGGATGCTTGGCCATCCCGCTCGTTGATGGAGATGCAGGAGCTGCAGTGTCCCGAGCTTTCTGTTGAATACATGACGTGGCTAACACAAAATAGGGAGAAGAATGATAAAGAAGGAGAGAAACAGGTAGCAAAAAGGAGGAGGATTTGAGGATCTTTGCTTTATTTTGAAAATCTTCACAGCTTTCTTTTTTTTTTGTAGAGTTTGGGACTTGTGTGCCCTCCCTTTATTTAAGAACTTTGTAATTTTGCTTAAAGTAATGAAAAGCTCCCACTTTATGTTTAAAATGGTTCAAATTTATCAAAGCTTGAATGTCTTTAGTATCAAAATCCAAAAATTAATTTGCATTGGTCTTACTCAGATTCAAAGATGGTTAAAAACAAAGAACGTGGCCGGACTTCCTAAAAGAAGCTACCTACGTATCCCAAAAAGATGGAATCAGGCCGTAACGTAGTTCAAGATCGGTTTTTGCTCGGGTATTGATACTCTCCTTTTGTAGTGCCTTAACTTTTGCCAAGGTCGCCCTTTCGGGTTTTCAGCTTTGCGGGCTGCTCGGACTTTTGCCTGAGTTACCTTTTCGATTTTTAACTCAGCGAGCTTTTTATTTTATCTTTATTTTTACCTCAAGGATAGTATTTTTTGAGTTGATTGAGGTTAATTGGAGTGGAGAATACATTACCATCCAAATCCATGATAATGATTGCACCACCGGTCATGATGGTTTTGATGAGAAACGGTCCGGAGCAGTTTGGCTTGAACTTGCCCCTCGGGTCAAAGATAGGAGCTCTGATTTCCTTAAGAACCAAATCTCCTTCTCTAAGATGCCGGGTCTTGACCTTCTTGTTGAATGCTCTAGCTATCCTCCTTTGATAACCTTGTACATGAAACTCTTCTTCTTTCATCAAACAAGAGCAACTCTTCCATTCGGTTCCTTTGCCATTCTACTTCTGAGATATTGGCATCGGCCACTACTCTTAGTGAAGGAATTTCAACCTCAATGGGAAGAACAACTTCCATCCCGTACACTAAAGAGTATGGTGTAGTTCTAGTTGAAGTTTGGATTGACGTTCGGTATCCCCAATGTGCAAATGGTAGATGTTTCGGCCAATCTTTATGTGAGTTGATTGTCTTTTGTAGAATTTTTTTGATATTCTTATTTGCTGCCTCGACTGACCTGTTGGTCTGCGGCCAATATGGCGAGGACTTGTGAGCCACTATCCGGTATTCCTTGAAAAGATCCAGAACCTCTCCTTGGAAATATGAGCCATTATCCGAGATGATTTCATATGGGACCCTGTATCGGCAAATGATGTTTGGCTTGATAAACTTAGCGACATGGGAGGCCTTCAATACCGAGTAGGAAGCTGCTTCTACCCACATGGTGAAATAATCAATGGCCACTACGATAAACTCAAGTCCATTGGATGCCTTCGGTGTTACTTTGCAAATCACATCAATGCCCCACACTGAGAACGGCCATGGTGACGTTAGGTTATACAGCTGGGATGGTGGAACATGTATAAGAATTGCGTAAATCTGACACTTATGACACTTCTGCACAAACTGGATACAATCCGTCTCCATCGTCATCCAAAAGTACCCTTGTCGTAGGATCTTCTTAGCTAACATATTTCTGCTCATGTGTGGTCCACAGACTCCTGTATGTATCTCTTTCATCAGCTCTTGGCCCTCTTTAGTGTTTACACACAGCTTGTTGACCCCAGAATGTCCTCGTTTGTACAGTCTACCACCACAAATGACAAACTGCGCAGAAAGTCGTTGTATTGCCCTTTTGGCCTTTTTACTGGAAAACTTGGAATATTCTCCTTTCTCTATGAAGTTCTGAATGTCAAAGTACCATGGAAGTTCGTCAGTGCTTTCTTCAATAGCGGCTGTCATCTCATATGCCAGCTTCCTCTTCTGCTCAATTATCAAAGGCCTCATTTGGACTCCAGACGGTATGTCAATCATGGATGCTAGGGTGGCCAGTGCATCGGCGAACTTGTTCTGCAGTCTTGGTACATGGGTGAAGATCACCAATTCAAAGCATGGTATCAGCTTCTCTAGCTCCAGATGGTAGAGAATCAATGTCACGTCCCTGACCTTCCATTCTCCTCTAGCTTATGAAACCACTAGTGCTGAGTCTCTAATGACTTCCAGCTTCCTTTCCCCTAGTTCTAAGGCAGCCTCCAATCCTGCTAAACATGCTTCATACTCAACCTGATTGTTGGTGACTTCAAAATTGAGCTTTAATCATAAGGGGACATGCGATTCGTCAGGAGTGACAAGGAGGACTCCTATTCCGTAGCCATATTGATTAGATGCGCCATCAAAACATAGAGTCCATTTGCCATCCCCAACTTTCATTAGATGTTCGTCGGGGAACTGGAATTCTGTGTCTTCGCCTCCTTCAGTTGGTTGGCCGGCCAGGAATCCCGCCACTACTATACCCTTGACTGACTTTCGGGTGACATACTGAAGATCAAATTCGGATAACAGCAACAACCATCGAGCGAACCTTCCTGTCAGTGCCGGCTTTTCAAATAAGTATTTCAATGGATCCATTCGGGAGATGATATTTACTGTTAAAGACAACATGTAGTGCCTCAATTTTCGGGAGGCCCAAACCAAGGCCCAACATGTCTTCTCCACTGGTATGTACTGTATTTTTGACCCTGTCATCTTCTTGCGTAAGTAGTAGATGGCCTTTTCGATTCCAGTTTCTCCTTCTTATGCCAGCATACATCTCATAGCTGAGTCAGTCACTGACAAGTAAAGTATCAGTGGCCTATCAGGTTCGAGAGGAGCTAAAACAGGTGGATTTCGTAGGTACTATCGTACGGCATTAAAGGCGTCCTGGCATTTCTGATCCCATTCGAATTTGACTCTTTTCTTCAGCAGACGGAAGATCGGCTCGCAGGTAGTCGTTAGTTTTGCGATGAATCGGCTAATAAATTGAATCTTACCCAAAAAACCCCTAACTTCTCGCTCGGTCCTCGGAGGAGGCATTTCCAAAATTGCTTTAATCTTTGAAGAATCGACTTCAATGCCCCGTTAAGTGATCATAAATCCAAGCATCTTTTCGGCAATGACTCTAAAGGCACACTTCTGTGGGTTGAGTCGCACCTTGTACTTTCGAATCCTTTCAAAGAACTTTTGCAGTGCTGTGATGTGGCCATCTCGATCTTTTGATTTGACTATCATATCATCCATGTACACCTCGACCTCCTTATGTATCATGTCATGCAGTAGAGTAGTGGCAGCCCTTTGATAGGTTACCCCTGTATTCTTTAGACAAATGACATCACACGATAACAGTAGGTCCCCCAGGGTGTGGTGAATGTCATCTTTTCTCTATCCTTGGGATCCATTAAAATTTGGTTATATCCGGAGAAGCCATCCATGAATGACAGCAAGGCATATCCCGTTGTACTGTCTATTAAGACGTCGATGTGTGATAATGGAAAATCGTCTTTCGGGCTAACCTTGTTGAGATCCCAAAAATTCACGTAGACTCGGATAAGACCGTCCTTCCTCAGCACTGGCACTATATTAGCTACCCATTTCGGGTACTGGTTACCATTAGGAATCCAGCGTTGATCTGCTTGGCAACTTCTTCTTTGATCTTCAGAGCCCATCCTAGTCGGATTTGCCTTAATTTTTGTTTGATCGATTTAGCATCGGGGTATAGAGGGATAATAATTGAACAAGATTTGTGGGTTAGTTTAATCACCCAGATTTATTGACAAAGTTTCTTCAATTATTGGTTGGGCACGCATTTTTTCTTCTCTTTTTATTAAAAATTTTATTTCTTTGGGAATATCCCCGTTGAATTCAAAATCATTAGAAAGCGTATAAAATAAATCAAATAAAGCAGAGTAACCGAAAATCTTGTTCATTTCATTAAAAATAGAGGGGATTACAAACTCGATGCTAAAAGCATGGAGAGGAGCACCAACAGATGTGTCCTTGACTACAGACTCATACTCAATCCCAAACTCAGGATAGACAACCTGTACAATACAAGACTCGAGGGTTCAGTTTTTCACTTCTTTTGTCGTCGCGTCGACGATGAGCTTGGTGCAATCGGTGAGTACGTCAGAGCTCATCATGAAGCAGCCCTGATCAGTCATCTGTAGCTGAGCCATCTTCTCATTAAACAATACTCCCAGGTCAGTACCATCAAGCTTGTCAGCTCAATCCTCTTCCTGAACCTTCTTTTCTTCCTTCTCTCCTTCCATTGTTTCTTCCTCTTCCGTGTCAGACAGCTGGTGGTTGAAAAAGATCTCCAACCCCAGCAACTTTTGATTGGTCTCTTCGTCGATCCACGGCTTCAAAAAGCCACAATATGGAAAATCTTCCCCTTCCTTGACGAAGTACCCATTGAGCGTCCCAGAAAAATTATCCTTTCGTCCCCTTCTAGACCCTTCCAGATCTTCTTCCATTGGTTTATACCCAAGACCAAAACGATGTGAAGTCAGCAATACCTTAATGGGGTTCGGGATTCCCTGCAGTTTACGTCCCAATCCCATGCCCGGGAAGAAGGACATTTTCCTTATCATTGTTACAGCCTGTGGGTTGGCATACCTTTTTTCTTCATTCATCAACATCTAAACAGCTTATTTCTCATCAAATCGAAAATCACTAAGCAACATATCATCTTCACTATGCTAAACTTCTAACAGAGTTGTGCCCTCTTCTCCTGTCGGGGGGTGAATGCTGTCTTCTCCGTGGATAGTCAAAACTGTCCCGTTCTTTATCAATTTCAATTTTTGGTGAAGGGTAGATGGTACCGCCTGGACATTTGGGTCATGCAGCCACAGCCTTCCCAGCAGCAGATTGAAGGAGGCCGGCACGTATAGCACGTGAAACTCAATTGATGTCTCTAGAAAGCCTACTGAAATAGCAAATGATACCAATCCTAGTACATCCCTTCTTGTGTTGTCATAGGCTCGCACCCCTTGATTGCAGAGAGAGTGAACTGGTCTGGCCTCATCCCTAAACAGACGGCCATTTTCAATGTGCAGACGTTCAAGGATGACCCATTATTAATTAGGGTTATCGGGAGCCATTTTTCTAGGCACTTGATGGTGATGTGAAGCGGCTTGTTGTGACGTTTTCCTTTAGCGGGCAAATCCTTGTCAGAAAAGGAAATGATTTTTGGTTCGACGACCGGCATAATAAGCCCAATGAGCTGCTAGGGGATTGCATCTATTGGGACATTGGCCTTATTCAACACCTTCAAAATAGCTTACATGTGCTTATGCAAGGCCATCAATAAGCTCCAGATACTGATGTTGGCTTGCGTCTTTTTTAACTATCTCAATACAGCATCATCTTCCTCATCTTGCTCTGTCTCTTTCCCTTTTCCACTTGGCTGTCCCTTCTCTAGCTGAGCTGGCTTAAAATGTCATCCACTTTTAGTCTGGTGTTCTATGCCGTCTTCGGAATCCCATAACCTTGGCATCACATTATCAACCTATCTCACTTCATTTACTTGCAGAGGGCTTTCAAATGCCCACAAATCATTTATGTCACTAACGGCTGCCCTTTCCCTTCTTTCCTCATCATCTTCAATGGCCCATGTATTATCAATTTCCTTCCAGATGTCCTCTTCAATAAAATTCACTTGCTGTTCCCGAGCAGCCCAGAAATCAGTCCACTCTACTCCATCTAATTTCAACATGATTCTTACCAGCCAGTAGGACTGCATTTCATCAACGTATACTTTCTCCTAAAAAAGTTAGGGAAGGGTGATTCCATCAAGCACATGGCTAAACCCATAAGGTCGACTCAGGTAATCTAATGGCCAGTCATCTTCTTCATTGCGCTCCTCCTCTTGTTAGTAGACTTAGATTAGCGGTCGATACCATTCCCAGGCATTATCATTCTATTCTTCCATCCTGTCTCGACTGTCTCTAATCATCATGAACGAGCATGCTGTCTGATCCTCAGTTGTTGAAACATGAGGGCGTGGTAGGTGCGTTGAACATATGTGCTGACTCGGGTCCTCTGATTCTCCCAGAGACATGTAATTTATCCCAGCCTGCCTGGCATGATTCAATAGTGGGTTAGTAGTGACATTCGATTTTGGGGTGACAGATGGTGGTGGGATCATCTTGTTGTCAATGAGGTTTTAAATCTCATGGCGGAGTCTCATGCACTTGTCTATTAGGTGCCCATGGCCTTGATGAAAGGTGCAATATTGAGAGGCATTGTATCTTGGGAGAAGTGGGTCGGGCACTGGCATGGGCTCCAATGGCTTGATAAGCCCTTTCTCGACGAGTCGATTTAGGGCGGTGGATAAAGAAATGTTGAGGGGAGTGAACACCCTCCATGGCCTTTGTTGCTATTGACTATTATCTGATTGTTGGGCGTTATTGGACTGCTGGGCGAAAGGAGATGGGTTTAGCAAGTTTACCTCGTTTGAGCGAGACACAAGGTTGGTTGTAGCGGATTGATTTTGGTTAGTTGCGGAGAAAGCCCTTCTTGGTGGTTTCTGACTGAGTTCTACTTTCTCGATGTCACCAGATTGGATAGCGTTCTCAATTTGTACCCCAGTGTCGAATAACGGCTCAAAGGTGAAAAGCGGCTGCGTGATGAGGTAGCGCTTTAACAAAGACTGTAGATTCTTAATCACAATCCTTACTTGCTCTTTCTCAGTGGGCCATTTTGTCATTTTGGCGACCTTACCCCTCCATCAGGTCAGGAAGTCAATCCTTACCTGTCGGGTCATTTCGAGCTCTAGGGTAGTTACATCTAGGTGGACATTGTAACTATACTGGCTGATAAAAACTGTTGCAATGTCTTCCCAAGTTCTGGTTTTAGCTACATCAAGGGAGATGAACCATTTTTGGGCTGCCCCAGAAAGAGATCGGTGAAAGAGTTGAGCCTTCAACTGGTCATCAATCCCCATTGGTGACAGGGTACCAACATACATTTGGAGATGAATTCTGGGATCTCCGGTTCTGTCAAATTTTTTCATGTCTAACATTTTAAACTTTCCCAGCAATTTAGCATCTGGGAACAAACATAGTCCCCCCACATCTAAGTTGTATTCCTCAATCCCCTCGGCTTTTCTAAGGACCTTTTCCATCCTGTCAATTTTCTCAATCAGTGCAGATTCTCTAGACTACGTAGTCTTTTCCTCCTCAACTATCATCTGCCGAGGGTTCCGTGGTGGTGGAACAACATATGGCCCATTGGGGACCTGATTGTCATCTCAAAATTCCTCGGCATTTGCATTCGTGTCATCTGGTTATCCATTCACAATAGGGATGCGGGCCTAAATCGCCCAGATCTGTGCCTTACATTGCACTTGAGCCTGGGTTTGTTGCTCTGCGGCTCTCTGTATATCAGTAATCCCCCTCATTAGGGCTGCCAGGTTCACCTCATTTTTTGCCATCTCAACTGACTATTTGGGTACCCTACAGAGTCTTCCTATCACTGATCTTTCCAGACACATTTTGACTGTACTTTTCTCGACCCAATGGTAAACTCACAGAGAACACCTAAATCCCAAAAGCATAGTAACCAGTATCAGACTCTTCTCGGGCAAGCATTCTGACAACAGGTGGCAGATATCTCAGATAAAAAATCATGAGCAGATAAACACAGAAACTGAAACAATGTCCCTGTTGGGCTCATGCTGGCAGCATAACGACGGCTAGGGAGAAGATTAACCAACTTTTAAAGGGAAGGTTTATCTAGACGAACGGCACTCCGGTATGAACATAGGACTAGACTGAGAAGATCGGTTTTAACCTAAAATTTTAAGGAGATGCGGGCAGCATAACAGTAAAAACTATCTTTCACAGGTATGATAAGGGTTTGAAATGAATGAGCCTATGTCAAGGGAGAGGGAACCAACGAATCGGGACGACCTCGAAGGCGAAAAACTATCCTAGAAGTTTTAAAATGAAACACGAGTATAACCCCGGGAAGAAAAATACGGTAAGAAAAACCGAATATGGTAAAAAAAAAAACCCGGGTAAGAACCCGAAGAATAAGCTAGCCTAAGCAAAGGGTAACAGAAAATCCGGGTCCAACTCGGAGAAAGAACTAGCCTAAACATGATCAAAACAATCCTAACAATATACAGATAAAACATATAATGAAGAAAAATACATAATCGTACTAGGGTTAGCAACACCTAATTTGGGGGGTTCTAAGTTCACTATATACAAAAGGCTAGTTTTGGTCAATTGAAAAGGGTACCTTCTGAATAGAGCTGGGTATATATACCTCCCATGCAGAACATGGTCAAACAGTACGTTCGAACTTTTTTACTGCACCTATGATAGCGTACAGTCAGTAAGGCTTGCCCGCCTTCCCAACAATCCCCGAAACAGATGAATGATCGGGCCATCGGGTCAACTAGGCAGGGGGGTTGAAGAGAAATGCATATGCATGCGAAAATATAAATGAGAAATTTTATTAAGAACCAATGATGCTTTCAAGTCTAGCCATCTTATTTGATTTTGAAAACTACCTCCCCAGCAGAGTCGCCAGAAAATAGTGTATGACTCGGATTCAGGGGTTTTGGAAAATAGTCAAAAATATGAGAATTCAAATATGTTTGAAAAACCTTTTAACACCTTGAAAACCAAGTTTTGAAAATTCCTTTTTATTGAAAATAGAGTCGCTACTTAGTTTTTGAGAAAAACTAAGAAAAACAAAAATGGCGTACTGATCTTGGAAACGTTAACTAGAGAAAGAGGGTCCAGGGGCTAAGGTACGAATCGGGAAAGGTGTTAGGCACCCCGTTCGCCCAACCTTGAGGTTGGCCTCTACTGATCGTCATTGGTTGTTTAATATGATTTCTCAAATGCATGAAAATAAAGAAAATAGAGGCAAAGCGAGAACATCCAAAATTAAATATGAAAAATACATAAAATATGTACATAGCACTCCAAAACGCATAAATGTCAAAGAAAAAATGCTAAGTCCTATGGCATGCAATTTCTATCTAAAGGATACGTGGAACATACCCACATGCAATATTGTTTAAGCAATCTAAATTAACATGATTTCGTGAAAAGAATAAAATGCTAAAGTAGTTAAAATTACGTAAACATGGATTGCAAGTAAAAATAAGCTAAAGGCATGATTTTAAAGAAAATAATCAAAATATGTATGATACCAAGGCAAACTAGGTAGAGAATAAACTAGATAGAAAATAAACTAAACTATGTAGCAAATAAATTAGGTAGAATTGAGAAATACACACAAAGAAAATTATTAAAAGAAAATTTCCTAACAAGAGAAAAGAAAAGAGTTTCATACCTAAAGAGAAATTAAGGTTCCAAAAAAAAAGAAAAAGATTTGACAAAATAAGAAGGGTAAAAGATGCTATTAACAAAAAAATCCAATCATTTACATAAAAGATGAAAATAAGAAGAAGAAAAAGAACATCAAAAGATATTTTTATGACTTTGTGCTTTTTGTAGTTAATAGAAGAAAAGAAAAGAAAAATATTATAGAAGAAAAGTTAAGCTAACAAAGAAAAATTTTAAAATAAAAACAAGATTTAGTTATTTAATATTTTACCTTCTAAAAGAAAATAAAAGAATGAAGTGACATGAAAAGGATAATTGAGTTTTAATTATTATGAGAAAAGAAAAATTATAATACTATTTTAAAGTAAAAATAAACTTAAAAGTTTTTTTGTGATTTTATTGGCTTAACAAAATGATAAAAGAAATACTATAGCAAAAAAATTAAGCTAACTTCGAAAGAAAAGAAAAAAAAATGTAACATTTAAGAGAGATTTAGACTAATAATGGAATGCTAGAAAAAGGAATTATACTAATATTAAGAAAAAACGAAAAGAAAATAAAAATAAAAGAAAAGTGTTAAGCGAAAAAGAAAATAAAATGGAACATTAAACTAATGTTATAAGAAAAGAAAATAAAATGAACTAGAACATTATTAAAGGAAAATTAGACTAATTAAGGGAGAAGAAAATAAAATAAAAGCTGAAAAATCAAGCTAATGCTAGAAAGATAAATTAAAACAACTAAGGAATGAAAATAAAATTACCACATTAAAAGGAAAAGAAAATAAAATATACTAATAAAGGAAATTGAATAAATACTAAAAAGACAAATGAATTGATTACAACTATCAAATTTATATGTGAAATGTAGTATTAATTACTACATTCACATAAATGTAGGTGCATTACTAAAACAATTAACAACATTATTAAGTTGTAATTGCTAAAATATGTTAGCACCCATTTAATGAATTAATTAAAGATAATGTGCTTAGTGTGGATGTGTGAATGTGAGGAAATTAATAACTAAAGAAGTAAAGAAAGCAACAAAATTATGCGAAGTAAACGAGATTAACTATATAAATAGAAGAAATATGCAAATTGAAATTGAATTTTAACCCAGTTACTCCAAAAGAGAGAAGTTGGAGCTAAGAAGATCGGGGATCCAAATGAGGTACCTGAATCGTGGAATCCTCAAATTGGAGAATGTGCTTCAACCCTCGGATGGTGATCCCAAGCTAGGGCTCCAAATGTAGGTATTGGAGGTTTAGGATTCGGTATTTCGACAGGGTTTCGACGTCGGGGCTCGAAATTGCTTAGCGTCTCGGCAGAGTTTCACTCACTAACCTCACACTCCAATTCTCTCTAAAAAACGTACCAGAGGTACGGTATTTAAAGAGTTTATCAGCCAATGACTTGTTGCCACGTTTTAGGAACACATCAGGCCATTTGGAGTTGGCGGTCGCCATCATGCATGCTGGCGGTCGCCATGTTTTTGAAAGGTTCCACAAAGTTCTATGGCGGTCGCCATGATTGTAGTTGGCGGTTGCCATAATTGGAGGTGGCGGTCACCACTTTTAGCTAGAGTTTCTACAAAGTTCTATGGCGGGCGCCATGATGGAAGTTGGCAGTTGCTTTACTTGGGTTACAAGTTTCAATGGTTTGATAAAATTTCATTGGTTTGAAAGTTCTAGGTTCAAATACCGAGCTTGGATAACTTCCTGAGGATCGTACTAAAGCACCATTCTACATGTTTTCATCATCGGATTCACCTAAAATTAGGAGAGGTCAAATTGGGGTGTCTACAGGCGCCGACAGCCGGCTCCGACGCCGGTTGTCGACAGCCGGCGCCACTCCTTTGCCGCCACTTCAGGCGGCTCTTGCTGCCACTTTAGATGGAGAGGATACTATTATATACAGTTAAGTGTTAACCATCACCTAATTCCAAATCAATCATTTCGCAATGAATCCTTCTGTTGTAGAAGTGATCCACACTAACAATTATCTAGAATTATCCCTAAAGGAGGCTTGTACTGGTGATACCGCAATTAATCTGTTTGTTAGGGAGGAAGACCTTACTGCCAACATGTAAGATTTAATTGCATCATCTACAAATTGGTGATGGAGACCGTGAGATTTTTCTGTGAATAAATTTCTTCACCTATTTAGATTTTTAAAATATTTTTTAGGGTTATAAAAATTCGTTTAATGAAAATAAATTTGTTAATTTCAAAACCACGCAATCTGAAAGAATCAAACATATTTTTGTGAACACGATTCCAAAGATTTCGATTGTCAAACAATCTTTTCGTGTTTAAATGTGTAACAAATAAAATTTAATAAATGTACAGTTTTTCCTCCAGTTTTTCAGCTAAGGTAGTGATTAAAGGTATTTCTTTATTTTTTTTTTCGTTCAACACTTTTCGAAAAATAATAATTTATTTTGATTAAATATTTTTCTATTTAATTAATTCAAAATCCAGAATTAATTTTGAACTGTTCATAAGTACATAACGATTACAATTTTACTAGAAAATTTAACAAAAATTATAATACACCCGTGGAAACTGAACCAAAAGGAGCAAAAGGTAAAAAAAACCAATTCTTCAGCTAGCATCATCGGGGACCGTTGGCTCCTGTCACTCACTTCGTTCTTCGATTCCGTCTTCTTCTTCGGAGGCAACTTTCTCAAGAAACCCACCTGTGGCACGAATCCCATGAGCCAAAACCCCGAAGCAAATTTCCTAAACCGTCAAACAAACTCCCAACAAAATATCCTACAATACATATCATACAATACCCAATACAATTTTAAGGCTAAATAGACAGATAATTTATCATTTTTAACAGGACAAGCACATATAGGAACAGTGGCGCGAGTGCGTGATGCAGATTTAGCAATGCAGTTGCCTAACCCGATTATAAATCAACCAATCAAACTTTGAGTAACATCTTTATGTTCCCGTGCGTTAGGCTCCCGTACACTAACATTCTCGATCACGACGGCGTATAGCGGACGTTCGGCTCAAGACGTGGCACGGCTCAGGACGTATATGACCTAAGGTCGATCATATCCAACATAATGATCAGAATGGTACCATCACGTCCCCGTATGTTAAGTTCCCATTCGTCAGCGTTCCCGATCACAGCGGCATATAGTGGATGTTCGGCTCAAGACGTGATACGGCTCAGGACGTTCATGGCCTGAAGGAAATTCAAGCTAACATAATAATTTGAATAGCACCATTGTGTTCCCGTACGTTAAGCTCCCGTACATTAGCGTTCCCGATCACTACGGCATATAGCGGTAGTTCGGCTCGAGACGTGATACGGCTCAAGACGTAACACGGTTCAGGACTCACATGACCCAAAGTCTACATATCAATATAATAACCCGAATGGTACCACTATGTTCCCATACGTTAGGTTCCCGTTCATCAGCGTTCCCGATCACAGCGGCGTATAGCGGCTGCTCAACTCAAGACGTGATACGGCTCAGAACATAACACGGCTCAAGACGTATATGGCCCATTGTCAACACCCCCATCAACAAGGACTCTCTAATCATGATATTATT
>JAULJZ010187417.1:0-45802 GCA_032270985.1 Heliamphora pulchella | reverse complement strand
AGAGAGACCCAAATCCACATGAAACCCTAACCTCCTACCTTTCAAAATTGAAGATTTGAAGCTAGATTGGGAGCAAGAAAGGGTAGAAATCTAGCTTTGGAGTAAGGAAATGGAAGATAAAGTACTCTAGACGCAAGATCTCTCAACCTCTAAACCCTAGGTGGGAAGATCGGATGAGATTTCAAGCTTTCGTGCAAATCCGAGGTAAGATCTAGATTCTCTCACATGTTTGTGTTGATTTGTGTTGATAATTTGTTATATGAGCAATTTATAGTAGGTTTCATGCATGATTTGAAGGATTGATAGAATAATGTGTGAGTTGGGGTGGGTTTTCACAAAGAGTTGAGTTTTTGAGAAAAGATTAACCATGATTTATTCAAATTTGTTGTATAAAAAGGGTTTATGAGACTTAAATCTAATGTTTTGGAGTTGAAATTGAGATTTGAAATATGTTTGATGAAGGTTTAAGGGTATAGAGGCTAGAAACTCAAAACATGGGAAATTCTAGGTTTGTCTCGGACACCAGCGAGCTCGAGTGGAGCCCTGTCCACTCGAGCGATCAACTGGCAGAAAGTTGGGCGCTCGAGCGCCCGTCATCCGCTCGAGCGGATTGACTGCGCAGAGCCAACATATTTTGATCATATCTCCCTCATCCGGACTCTGAATGGGGTTATTTTTGTACTCAAATCGAAGCTCTGGAAGTCCTCTTTCCAACAAGACTACTCTCACAAGAAAATGCTTTTTGTAGAAAAAGTTATGATCAAATTAGTGAGAGTATGTCAAATTTTCTTAACCACTTTTCACCCGTTTTTGGCCAAATATTTTCAAAAATGATATTTTTACCAATATTGGACCCTTTTCATCAAATTTCTTATCTTTTGGGCTATGGATACCTCTTTCATTATACTTGGGTTGGGATACTTGTATTGTATCAATTGGTTGGGGTTTTGCTATAGAGTGGGTATTCAGTATATAACCAAAGTTTTTAAAAACAAGAATAGGTATCTGAATATGATGATATGACATAGTCATCTTCTAGTGTTACTAAGCCTTCGAAAGAGAAATCTAAGTTGTGAACACATACAAAGCTATCTATATTGGGTGCATTCTGTTTTGTTCAAATGGCATGATCATGTTTGAGTTATTTACGTGTTGACACTTTATGTTCTTGATAAATGAGAATTGGGGGTTTGGGTTTAAAGAACCAGCATATCGAAATGAAAATGAGTATTGGTTAGATTGAAGATTGTCATAATCTATTGTAAACTTATTCCATAACATTATGTGACACATGTTGATGTCAAGCCAACTTGTGGATTTTGTTGGGTAAAATCGATGAATTTATGAGTTTGAAACCACATGAATGGTTAATCTGGGTATGAGCCCTAAAATAATGGAAATGTGGATAATGGAATTGTGTAATGAAATGGGTTGGTGAGAGGAACCATTTGGGTTGGACTCACGTGTGTGCATTGTGTTGTGATATGTTAAAAAGGACCGATTTCTGAATTATTTAAGGTTGGGCACGAGTTGCTCCTCGGTGAAAGTCCAAAAAACAATGCAGATTGGGTTCTCTGCCCGCCGACTAGCAACTGGGAAAGGACATATTTAGGTTCTCTGCCCGCCGGCTAATCACCGGGAAAGGACGTAGTTGGGTTCTCTGCCCGCCGGCTAGTGACCGGGAAGAGACGTTAGTCGTGTTGAGGTATAGAACGTTCTGTTACTTCATGAGGCCTGTGTGGCCGGGTTGAGTGTAAAGTTACATGGGTCATTACGCTCGTCCGACACCGGTGCCTATGTTTTAAGTCATAAATTGGTAAAATATGAAATGTGCTGGCAAAGCGTGGGTTGTACATAATTGGGTTGGTAAAACCTTAACTTAGAAATATAATAAAACGATGATGTGTATTGGGATAATTGAAATGGCAAGATGTGTTGGGTTAATGGTGAATGAAAAATGAATTGGACCAATTGAAAATGGTGTAATGGTTAATTTCATGGAAATTAAGAAGTATGAGGCAATAATCTTTTCTACAAAACTCGGTTATGCATTGTGAAGTTAATTTGGGGATAAATGACAAGGTTTTGATATAATTTTCATGTGCACTCATTACACCTCACAAATCATGCTGCACATTTGAGTTAATCTTATCCCACGAGCTTTGGCTCACGTACATCTACTAAACCATTTCAGGTTTGAAGACCAGAGGCGATGTCAAGGCAAGAGATGCATTTGGGAAAGATTAAAAGGAAGATTTAGCATTTCTTTGTATTTTGCATTATGATTGTAATTAATAATATGATGATTGTAAATGAACTCTTGAAACCTCAAGCATTTGTCTTGAATTTCATATGTACGAAAATATGGATGTTTAAAGAAATTTCTTTGTAAGTCTAATCTTTAAGACTACAATGAATGAAAGTTATAGATAACGACCCTTAGGCAGTACGGTCTAGGGTGAGTTCTCGAGTGCCCGGGGTTCGGGGCGCTACAGAACATCCAAAATCAAATATAAAAAATACATAACATATATAAGTAGAACGCCAAATAAAACAAGTACCAAAAGAAAAATTCTAAGTCCTACGGCGTGTAATTTTTAAGTAAAGGATAGATGAAACACTCCTGCATGCAATATTATTAAAACAACCTAGGCTAGCATGATTCAAATAAAAGAACAAAAATATGTTAAAAGTTACTAAAATTACCAAAGCATGAATTGCTAACAAAATAAGCAACTATCCTAAACATAATTTTAGATAAAGTAACTAAAATATCAAAATAAACTAGTTAGCATATGATGAATAAATGAAAAAGAAATGCTAAATGTAAAATAAAAGATGCATAGAAAAAAAATTCTATATTGAAAGATATCTTACAAACAAAGAAATTAAAAATGAGAGTTTCATGACAAAGAGAATTTAAAGGTTTAAAGAAAATAAAGAAAACGTTTACAATAGAAAATTTATGCTAAAATGATGAAGTTAGAAAATACTTATTAAACTAATGAAAGGAAAACATAACTATTTACATTTTACATTTTTAAACAAAACAAAATAAAAGAAAAATAAAGGAAAAAAAATGAATAAGTGGGTTTTAATTATTATTAAAAGAGAAAATTATACTACCATTTAAAGGTGAAAACTAACTTAAAAAACTTTTGGTGATTTTTGAATTTAATAAAATGAAAGAAAAATACTATAAAAAAAGAAATAATGCTAACATTAAAAAAAGGACAAAAGAAAAGAAAAATAAACATAATAATAAAGAGAAAAAAAAATGTTAATGAGAAAAATTACATTGATGCCAAAAGAAAAGAAAAAGAAAAGAAAAATAAAGTTATTAAAATAACATTAAATTAAACTAATGTCGAAAGAACAGCAACATTAAACTAATATTAATAAGGAAAGAAAAATAAATAAATGTTAGAACATAAAAACTAATTATAAAAGAATAAAAGAAAAATAAGTACAATTATTTAATTTAAATGTGAATGTAGTATTGGCAACTACTTTCACATAAATGTAAGTGTTATACTATAACAATTAACAATATTAATGAATTGTAATTGCTAAAATATTTTAACACTTAATTGATGAATTAATGAAAAATAGTAATGTGCTTAGTGTAAATGTATAAACAAAAAAATTAATTGAAGTGACTAAATTACATGATAAACAAGATTAACTATGTAAATGAAAGAAATACGCGAATTGAAATTGAACTTAACCCGTTCAATCTAAAAGAGAGGGAATGGACTTAGAAGAATCGGGGATCCAGACGAGGTACCTGAATTGCTAAGGAATCCTCGAGTCAGGGAATGTGCTTCAATGGTCCAATCATTGGGCGACGATCTAAGCAAAGATTTCAGTATTTGTCGAGGGTTCGGTTCTCGGTACTTCGGCAGGGTTTTGACGTTGGGGCTCGGATTTCTCGGCGACTCGACAGAGCTTCTCTCCCTAAACTTCTCTCTAAAAATCTGTCCTGAAAACGTACGCCGGGGTACGGTATTTATAGAATGTTTCAAACAATGAGATGCTAACACGTTTTAGGACATGTCAGGCCAATTGGAGTTGGGGGTCGCCAGGTCATGAGTCGGCAGTCGCCATGTTTGAAAAGGTTTCAAGAGCTTCTATATACGATCGCCACAATGAAAGTTGGCGGTCACCATGTTGGAGGTGGCGGTCACCACTTTTAGCTAGGGTTTCCAAGAGGTTCTATTGGCGGTTGCCACAATGAACATGGCGGTTGCCACAAAAAGTTGAAGTTTTCAAAGGATTCTATTGGCGATCGCCACATTAGAGTTGGTGGTTCAAAAAGATTTCAATGATTTAAAGGTTTTGATGATTGGGTTCAAATACCGAGCGTGGATCATTGTCTGAGAATCGTACTGAGCCGTCATTCCAATTGTTTTCATCATCGGATTACCTAAGATTAGGCAGGGTCAAATTGGGGTGTCTACAGTTGCCTCTCTTTCATATAACTTGTATAATAACGCGTGACGTGAGTTATATCAAAAATCCAGAGACAACATCCATTTGACCGAGCCGTCGATCTTAGGCCAAAAACACACTAGCATGCATATGATATTGGTCGTACTCGAATTTCCATCGAGCTATCTACGTACCCCTTTGCTAGAGATCATACCAAAATGTAGTTCACGGGGTAAAATGCAAATATGCAAGATAAGAAACAAATGGTAACATGATGCAGATATGATGTAAACATCGATATGATCAAACAAATCCTAGAGGTCAAGTCAAGATCAAAAGGGAGCGCAAACAAATAAGTCAAAGATCGAGTCAAAATCTAAGAACTCGGCTGGGGATAAGATAATTAAGAGGATCGAGTCAAAATCCTAGAAATTACCTTAACCGGGAAGGCAACAACGAATTGATCAGTCGAGTCAAGACGTAGAACCCAGAACGATAACGGGATAAGGATAACAAAAAGTCGTGTTAAAACTTTAAAATCAACCTTATCGGAGAGAATCACGAATTAATAGGTCGAGTGAAGACCTAAAATTTCAAGACGAAGCACGGGATAAAAATAATTAAAAGTCAAGTCACGGCTTAAAATTAAATTTATCAGAATGAGAGACCACGATTTAAAAGGTCAAGTCAAGACCAAAAACTTCGGGACAAAATACGGGATAAAAATAATTAAAAGCCAAGTCACGGTTTAAAATTAAATTTATCGGATAGGATAACCACGAATTAATAGGTCGAGTCAAGACCTAAAAATTCGGGATGGAACACGAGATAAAAATAATTAAAAATCAAGTCACGGCTTAAAATTAAATTTAACCGGAGAGAAAACCTCAAAAAGATAAGGATTAAGTAAATAATGAATAAATTATTTTTGAAGAAAAATACGCAAATTTGAAATCATTTCTAAACACAAGATTTTCTTGAAACATTTTTTAAAAGCATCCAAGATTTTTTATTTTTTTTAGAAAAAGCACGCACATACAAAAAAAAACGGGTTTAAAAATTTATTATTATTTTTTTAGGAAAGTTATTTTGTGAAAATTATTTTTGTTAATATTTTTGAGAGTGCACACAAAATACGAATTCAACACGCACTAAAAGGAAATAAATATACACAAATAAAAGACACCCCCCCCCCCCCCCCCCCCCCCCAACAGACCTCTCAAAACCCCAAAAGACCCCTGACGTGACCGTTAACAACCTAGCGGCCACCGAGACCAAATCCGTCTGACACGACAGTTGCCAACTAAAAACCCTTACAGCATGGCAGTCGCAATGTGTCGCTTTGCCAACATGGCGGTCTCTCAGTTTGGAAGTGGCGACCGCCAACTTCAAGCGCGCATATGACTATCAGCCTGCACCGGTGAGGTTTCATTCGCGCATATCCTTTCTCTCTCTAGCTCCTCTGCTCCCAAAAACTCTCTCAACCTTCTCTCAACTCCCTCTTGCTTCCTAGCTTTCGTACCTTTTCTCTTTGCTCCTTGCTCAATTATGGCAGGACACGGTCATCTTGAGGATATTGCAAGAGTTATGCGCGGTTCCTCCGAGAGTGAGAGCTCCGTCATGAGGACTCTTAGGGGCACGACCTCCAGCCTTCCCGCCGATGGGGTCACCACCACGCAGCCCTCTATTGCGATGGATGCCCTCGTATTTGAGGCGAAGCGTGCCTCCCACCGTGTAGCTGAGGAGGAGGCACGAGCAGCTACCGAGGCACAAGCAGCTGCAGATGCTGCTGCTAAGGCCAAGATGGCCGACTTTCTCGATTCTGATGCTGGGGAGGGCCACCCAGCGCCCTTCGATCCACACGCGTACGCCCCGGTCCCCCACCGCTTCGTGCCGAGTGGGATGCGGCGTTACAAGCCACCTACGGATTCCATTGCTACTGACGTACTTCTACGGGAGCCGGACCAATACATCTCTCGTCATCACCCATTGGTAAGTTTTCCATCCTTATTTGTTCAATTATCAAAGTATGTTTTTATGATATATGAAATATAAACATATACCTAGGATCCCCCTTATGATATAATGTGATGTGATGTGATGTGATGTGATGATGATGATTGTTGTGTGAATGGTTGAGATCTATACTGCAAATCTTAGCTTAGGTACTCACGCAATAGAGTTTAAAATAATAGTGATACTAGGGTTTGAACAAACAATAAAAGAGATGATTATTTTAGCAAAAATCATAAAAATAAAGGGCTTAATTTTTTTTTCTTTTAGAAAAAACACAAAAAACTAATGGAGTGATTTTTCATTTTTATATATATATATTGTTTTATTTTTTATTTTTATTTTTTTTTGGCATGAGAACTACGGGAAGAATTCTAAAAATTAGAGACAAATTTGTGGAAAATCCAAAAATCTAGGGCAAATTTTCAGAATTCACAAATCCTAAAAAATTAAGGAGCATTTTTCTAAAAAAATAGGAAAATTCTTAAAAAATCTTAGAAAATTTGAAAAAAATCTTACAAAATTAGAAAAAATCCTAGAAAATTTAGGAAACAACTTTCAAAAATCCTAGAAAAGCAAGGAAAAATTTTTAGATAATCGGGGCAAATTTTCAAAAATTCCTATAAAGTTAGGGAAAGCTTTTCAAAAATCCTAGAAAAATCAAAGAAAATCCTAGAAAAATGTTGCAAAAATCTTAAGAAATTGAGGAAAATTTTTCAAAAATCTTAGAAAATTAGGGTAACATTTTCAAAATTTTTAGAAAATTTGGGTGAAATTTTAAAAATTCTAGAAAATTAAGAAAAATCATAAAAAATCAAGAATTTTTTTCAAAAATCCTAGAAAATTAGGACAAAAGGGACAAAACACAAAAGTTTTTTATTTTTGATTTTGAGAAGAATGATTAACACAAAATGATAGAGATTTGTCTGGGGCACCAGGGCTTAGGGTTCCTACTCTTCTACTAGGACGTGCAAAAACCAAAAGATTATCACTTACACACGAACCTAGGGTTATAAAGATTTTCTTGGCACACCAGGGTTTAGGGTTCCTAGTCTTCTACTAGGACATGCAAGATTTGCCGGGCTCACCAGGACTTAGGGTGCCTAGTCTAAAGGAATAGGTCCACCTAAAATCATCCCAAGCGCTGCTAATGTGGCTACTAAGCTATTTCTTTGGAAAGCTCCTACTAAGATAAGAAACTCCCCAATAAAGTTGCTAGTACCAGGTAAACTCATATTGAACCTTTTTTCGAGAAGATGTTACCAGGACTTAGGGTGCCTAGTCTTCTAGGGTTTGAGAGATTTGCTTAGCTCACCAGGGCTTAGGGTGCCTAGTCTTCTAGGGCTTGAGAGATTTACCTGGCTCACCAAGGCTTAGAGTGCCTAGTCTTCTAGGGCTTGGGATTCCTAGTCTTCTACTAAGATGTGCAAGATTTGCCTGGCTCACCAGGACTTAGGGTGCTTAGTCTTCTAGGGCTTAAGAGATTTACCCGGCTTACCAGGGCTTAGGGTTCCTAGTCTTCTACTAGGACGTATAAGATTTGCCTAGCTCACCAGGATGTAGGGTGCCTAGTCTTCTAGGGCTTGAGAGATTTGAAGGGTCGTCACACACACATGACCCTAGGGTTTTTATTGCCTTCATCTATTCTCTGCATATCTCTTGCTTGATCTGTTCTTTATATGTTTTCTTCTTGTCTTCTTCTTTTTGGCTTGCCATTATATCAGAGGTTTCGGTGGCTTTGCCTCTAGAGAGGTGTTGGAGTAGTATGATGCCCACCCCGCTCCCAATCGGGCTATCATTGATGGCTCCAACTTTGCTCGATTCATACCCCTGTTGTGTAAGACGAGCAATGACCAAGTCTGGCTGACAGTCCTAGCTGAGTAGTGGTGAGATACCACCAACACCTTCCACTTCACCACATTGAAGGCTACACTAACGCCTCTCGACTTCTCACTGATTACCGGCATTCGAGTAAGAGGAGCTCCCATTCCATTCTATCCATCCGTCACTTGCTCTACCGATGCACTGATGTATCTGCTCAGAGCTGTACCAGCACAAATGGACAAAGATCGCATCAAATATACGTGGTTCTTCGAGCGCTTTAGATACTTCTACTGTTTCGAGCGCTGTCACTTCAAGTGGGTTGCCCGGGGCATTCTGATGTATATGTTTGGTACCTCCTTGTTCTCGAACAAGGAGAACACCGTTCATTTGCATTACCTCGGTGCCCTGGCTCGTCTTGATTAGGTTGCTTCTTTTGACTGGGGATGAGCTACTCTTGCCACCCTTTACAGTTTTGTGAGAACCTTGACCCGATTCCCCCAAGAGCTCAGCATCGGAGGGTACTAGAGGGTCTGGGAGGTATGATTTAGTTTCTACACTTTTTCATTTATTCCTGTTCTCTCTTATACATTTTCTACTTGCTGACATCTTCTCTTTACAGCTGTGGACTTATGAGTTCCTCGGGCTTCACATCCCGACTAACTCCTCGACAAACCCTCTAGTCATTCCATGAGTGGCCCGGTGATCCCGAGGTCTGAAGGGGAAGAAGGCTAGGGGGAAGGACATCGATCGATTTTGGGTGTCACTAGACCGGTTGACCACAAACTAGGTATCACATTTACGGCTCTCTGTATCATACTATTCATTGTATTATCCACTGCATTATACTGCACTGCACTACACTATTTCTATTCACATGGATCACTACACACTGACTATCATACTGTACTGCATTCATTGCTCACTGTTTATTATATTACACTGTACTTTGAACTGCTACAGGTCCACTGGCATCTCTGGTGAGGGGTAGAGGATCGGCCTGGCGCAGATCTGATGTGCATCGAGACCTCACCTCGAGGCAAATCCTACTGGAGGGTCCATTCGGTTGGGAGTATTATCTTGAGGTGCGAGTGGTTCGCCAGTCGCTCGGCCTTGGTCTCTTTAGGATACTGGTGGTTCCTCCAATACGCATGCGTCGGGCTGATCTTCTAGGCCGCGTTGACCTTCTTTTGGAGATGGCGGGGACCCACGCCTCGAAGCTACTGGTGCCGGAGGGGGACTACACAGCCTAGGCTCTGGTACATCTACTCGGACCCTTAGGATTTGGCCCGACTGCCCGTGGTGGAAGGAGGAGGGGACGGGAACCGGAGGCTACTGATGCCGGCGCTGCTGGAGCTGCTACTACTGGAGGTGCTGCTGCTGATGACGCTGCTAGAGGGATGAAAGGCCGAGAGATTCCATGGGAGATTCAGACAGTAGCATATGGCTACCCCTTCCCTCTGTCGGTTCCCATTTTACCAGTACCTGAGTTCAGAGCTGAGCTCAGTCAGGTTTGTCCTTGTTCTTTCTCCTTCCATTAGATTACTTTCTTTGCTTGTTTACTTAAACTGTCTAACTTCATTTTACAGATTAACCAGGCGTGGCTAGATCACCTGTTGCTGGTCTTTACCGGTCAGAGAGCACTGATCTATGAGCTTGACGCCACTGTCCGAGTGACCTGCATTACCTTTACCCCAGCGGCCATAGTGAGTGTTCCCACAACCCCTTTTAACCTTTCTGCACTTTTTTTGTACTTTGTTCTGATCCTTGTTTTCTTTTAACAGCCTCCAATACCAGCTGCTAGGATAGTACCACCACAGGCTCTGATTAGGTCCCCTGCTCCATCCCCAGCTCCAGTTTGTGGTTGTGGTTCCTGGGCATCTTCTCGGGCTCGCTCCAGAGGATCTATCTCTTCTGCTAGGAGTCGGTCCAGAGCTGTATCTTCTTCCTCCAGTAGCGATGGTGATGGTAGCGACGACATCGAGAGGCTCTTCGAGGATGTCAGCTCAGATGAGGCCGATCCTTCCTCTTACCGGGTCCGCTGGAGGCATATTTAAGAGAGAGTGAGAGAGAACTTTCCCCCTAGTTACATTTATTTTATGATACATTCTGATACACTTACTCTTTATGGGCCTGCGTGCCCCAGTTTGATACATTCTTATACATTTACCTTATATATGGGCCTACGTGCCCCAGTTTGCTATTTATTGGACCTAGGTGCCCCAGTTTTTACTCTGATACATTCTTGTCACTTTCTGATGCATTTCTGGGCCTTCGTGCCATTTATTGCTTCACATGTTTATCTGTTGTATGGCTTTTCTTCATTTGCTGTTCAAACTGCTGTGGATGTACGATACAAATGTCAAAATTTACACATAATGTAGAAATCACAAAACTGACACATGCCCGCCACCTTTTGACATGGCGACCGCCATAATACAACATGGCGGTCGCCACATCCAGCATGGCGGTCACCTGGTCAAAGGGTTGATGTCACTGTACGGTGCCCTTTCAAGTTGGTGGTTGCCCACTTCAAGATGGCGGTCGCATATTGATTAAAATTTTTACTACTTTTTCAATCTTCAGCCTTTTCATGCTTTACAAATATTGCCCTAGAGACCCCATTTTCTATTATTCTCACTCAGATGGCTAATCCCCTTTCTGCATGGGTTGAAGTATTTTCCCATATCGAATATTTGAACTTTGCTCCTTTTAGTATCAACTCCTTTTTTCCTCTAATGGCCATAAAGATTGACGGACCATTGTTGAAAGTAGTTGCTCAGCTATGGGACCCACAATCCCAAGTCTTCCGATTTGGCCTTGAAGAGCTATACCCTACTGTGGAGGAGTTTGCTGCTATTTTAGACCTGACTCCGCGGAGTTCCATTGTTGTCCCCACTTTCTTCCTTTTGGCTCTACAGTAGGTGATGCAACTCTGTGGCCTATCTAGGATGGAAGCTTCTCTTCTAACATCGGGTGACTGTCTTGACATTCCATGGCTCATTGAGAAGTTCCATCCTATTGGCGACCTTAGCAACCTTGACTTTTAGCTGCGTCATCGTTGTGCCCTTTGTTTCCGTCTTCTTTCTTAGTATCTTCTCATCCCTCCTAACGGGCGAGTTAGTTGCTCATTGATTGATATCGCGAGTCAGATGTGAATGGGTAAGGACTATGTACCACTTGTCTTAGCCGAGATACTGATGGGCCTAAATGTCGTTCATCGTGGCAAGACCACTACTTTTGCTGTCAGCCCCTTGCTTCTCTAAGTAAGCTCAAACCTTTCTCTTCAATAGACTTTTGTTATACTACAAGACTTTTCTCTTACTGATCTAACTTTCACTATAGATCTGGCTGATGGAAAAGGTGAATCTTGTATAGAAATCACCTACTGATAGACACAGAGCCGCAGCTTTCCTTTATCGCCTTTATTACCAGATATGCAGCACTGAGGCAGCTTAGCGACAGTACCTCTCTTCTCTGACTGGCCCAGATATTACCTGGCAGTGCCCCCAGTGGCGGATCCCTGTCATAACTTTGACTACCATGGATCACCCTAGTGTTCTGCTGATTATATGCTTTAGACTACTTTCTATTATCCTCATCGGATCATGCAGCAGCTTGGTCGCAGTTAGATCACATTTCTCAGTATCCGAGGTCATTTATTTTCATTTACACTACAGGCCCCATTTCTAGCATTATATCAAGATGCTTGGCCATCTCATTCACAGATGGAGATGCAGGAGCAACAGTGTCCTGAGCTCTCTACCGAGTACAAGACATGGCTGATGCAGGATAGAAGAAGAGAGACAAAGAAGAAGGGAAACAAACAGCGAAAAGGAGGAAGATTTGAGGCCTCCTGCTTTGTTTTAAAGATTTCATAGCTTTCCTTTTATTTTATTTGTAGAGTTTGGGACTTGCATGCCCACCATTTTATTTTCAAAACTTTGTAACTCCAATTAAAGTAATGAAAACGCCCGCTTTATGTTTAAGATGGTTCAAATTTATCCAAAGTTTTTTGGTTCAATTAAATGACTTTATCAAAATTCAGAAATTAATTTGCATTGATCTTACTCAAATTCAGAGATGGTTAAAAACAAAGAATGTGGCTGGACTTCTTAAAAGAAGCTGCCAAAGTATCCCAAAATGATGGAATCAGGCCATAATGTAGTTCCGGCTTGGTTTACACTGGGGTATTGACGTTCCCCGTTTGTGATGTCCTAACTTTTATCAAGGTCACCCTTTCGGGTTTTCGGTCTTGCGTGTTGCTCTAACTTTTGCTTGTGTGGCCTTTTCGGTTTTTAACTCAGCGATCTTTTATTTTCTCTTTATTTTTTCCTTAAAGATAGTAATTTTTGAGCTGATTGAGGTTTACTGGAGTGGAGAACACATTGCCATCCAAATCCATAATAATGACTGCACCACCAGTCATGATGGTTTTGATCAGAAATGGTCTGGTCTAGTTCGGCCTAAACTTGCCTCTCGGGTCGAAGATAGGAGCTCTGATTTCCTTAAGAACCAGATCTCCTTCTCTGAGATCCTGAATCTTGACCTTCTTATTGAATGCTCGAGCTATCCTCCTTCGGTATCCTTGTACATGAAACAGAGATTGTAGCCTTCTTTCATCAAACAAGAGCAACTCTTCTATCAGGTTCCTCCACTATTCTGCTTCTGAAATACTGGCCTCGGCCACTACTCTTAGCGAAGGGATTTTCACCTCAATGGGAAGCACGGCTTCCATCCCATACACTAAAGAGTAAGGCGTAGCTTCTGTTGAAGTTTTGATCGACACCCTATATCCCCAAAGTGCAAATGATTGATGTTTTGGCTAATCCTTATGTGAGTTGATCGTCTTTTGCAGGATTTTCTTGATGTTCTTGTTTGTTGCCTCAACTGCTCCATTGGTCTTCGACCGATATGGTGAGGACTTGTGAGCCACTATCTGGTATTCTTCGAAAAGATCCAAGACCTTTCCTTGGAAATGCAAGCCATTATCCGAGATAACCTCATGGGGGACCCCAAACCGGCAAATGATGTTTTGCTTGATGAACTTGGCAACATGAGAGGCTTTTAGTACCAAGTATGAAGCTGCTTCTACCCACTTGATAAAATAGTCAATGGCCACTAAGATGAATTCGTGCCCATTTGACGCCTTCGGTGTTACCTTGCCGATCACATCGATGCCCCATACTGAAAATGACCATGGTGACATTAGGTTATACAGTTGACATGGGGGAACGTGTATAAGGTTTGCGTGAATCTGACATGTATGACATCTTCGCACGAACTGTATGCAGTCTGTCTCCATTGTCATCCAAAAGTATCCTTGTCATAGGATTTTCTTGGCTAACATGTTTCCACTCATGTGTGGCCCACAGACTCTTGCATGTACCTCTTTCATCAACTCTTGGCCTTCTTCATTGTTAGCGCATAACTTATTAACCCCAAAATGCCCTCGTTTGTATAGGCTTCCACCGCAAATGACAAACTGACTGTGCAGATAGTCTTCGTATTGCCCATTTATCCTTCTTGCTGGAAAACTTGGGATATTCTCCCTTCTCCATGAAGTTCTAAATGTCAAAATAACACGGCAGTTCGTCGGCGCTCTCCTTGATCGAGGCCGTCGTCTTGTATGCCAGATTTCTTTTCTGTTCAATTATTCTGGGCCTCATTCTGACCCCAGATGGTATGTCAATCATGGATGCTAAGGTGGCCAGTGCGTCGACAAATTTGTTCTGCAGTCTTGGCACATAGGTGAAGATCACTGATTCAAAACATGGTATCAGCTTCTCCAGCTCTTGATGGTAGAGAATCAATGTCACGTCCCTAACCTTCCATTCTCCTCTTACTTGTGAAATCACCAGTGCCGAATCTTCGATGACTTCTAGCTTCCTTGCCCCAAATTCTAAGGCTGCCTCCAATCCAGCTAAACATGCTTCATACTCAGTCTAATTGTTGGTAACTTCAAAATTGAGCTTTAAAGACAAGGGGGCGTGTGATTCATCAGGAGTGACAAGAAGGACTCCTATTCCATAACCATATTGGTTGGATGCACCATAAAAATATAGAGTCCACTTGTCATCCCCGACTTTCATCAGCGGTTCGTGAGGAAACTGGAACTCTATGTCCTCGCCTCCCTCAACTGGCTGGTCAGCCAGGAATTCTACTACTGCTCTACCCTTGACTGACTTTTGGGTGATATATCTAAGGTCGAATTCTAATAACGACTGCAACCATCGAGCCAACCTTCCTGTTAGTGCTAGCTTTTTAAACAGGTACTTTAATAGGTCCATCCGGGAGATGATATTCACTGTGAAAGACAGCATGTAATGCCTTAGTTTTTGGGAGGCCCAAACTAAAGTCCAACATGTCTTTTCCAGTGGTGTGTACCATATTTTTGGCCTCGCCATCTTCTTGCTCAAGTAATAGACCGCCTTTTAAGTTCCGATTTCATCCTCTTGTGCCAATATACATCCCATAGCTGAATCAGTCACTAACAAATAGAAGATTAGTGGCTTATTAGGTTCAGGAGGAGCTAGAACAAGTGGATTTTATAGGTATTATCGTACAGCTTCAAAGGTATCTTGGCATTTTTGATCCCATTTGAACTCGACTCCTTTGTTCAGTAGATAGAAGAGTGGCTCACATGTAGTTGTCAATTTTGCGATGAACCGACTGATGAACTATATCTTACTCAGGAAGCCCCTGACTTCTCACTCGGTCTTCGGAGGAGGCATTTCTAAAATTGCTTTGATCTTTGAAGGATCGACTTCAATGCCTCGTTGAGTGATCATAAACTAAAGTATCTTTTCTGCGGTAACCCCAAAGGCACACTTCTGTGGGTTGAGCCGCATCTTGTACTTCTAAATCTTTTCAAAAAAACTTTCGTAGTGCTACGATGTGGCCATCCCGATCCTTGGACTTGACTATCATGTCATCCATGTACACTTCGACCTCCTTATGTATCATGTCATGTAGTAAAGTAGTGGTAGCCCTCTAGTAGGTTGCCCATGCATTCTTCAGCCCAAATGGCATCACACGAAAACAATAAGTGCCCCAGGACATGGTGAACGTCGTCTTTTCTCTGTCCTCGAGATCTATCAGAATCTGGTTGTACCTGGAGAAGCCATCCATGAATGATAACAAGGCATGCCCCACTGTACTGTCTACCAAGACATCGATGTGCGGTAAAGGAAAATCATCTTTCGAGCTAGTCTTGTTGAGATCTCAAAAATCTACGCAGACTCGAATACGACCGTCCTTCTTTAGCACCGGCACAATATTAGCTACCTACTTCGGATACTCGGCTACCATTAGGAATCCAACGTTGATTTGTTTAGAAACTTCTTCTTCGATCTTCAGAGCCCATTCTGGCTGGAACCATCTTAACTTTTGTTTGACCGATTTAGCATCGGGGTACAAGGGGATATGATGTTGGACAATATCGGGATCAATTCTGGACATATTCTCGTAAGATCATGCAAATACATCATTGAATTCATTTAATAATGTTTTTAATTGTTCACATTCAACTAAAGATAAAGAAGAACCAATTGGTACATTTTGTGGGTTAGTTTGTTTTTATTAAAATTTTTATTTCTTCGGGGATATCCCCGTTGAATTCAAAATCATTGGAAAGCGTATGAAATAAATCAAATAAAGCAGAGTAATCGAAAATCTCGTCCATTTCATTGAAGGAAGATGGAATTACAAACTCAAAAGCATAAATAGGGAGAGGAACACAAACAGACGTGCCCTCAACCACAGACTCTGACTCGAACTTGGACTCAGAACAGACAATATGTGCATTACAGGATTCTAAGGTCCAATTCTTTACTTCCTTTGCAGCCGCATCGACAATGAGCTTGGTGCAGTCAGTTGGCAGGCTGAAGCCCATCATGAAACAGTCTGGATCGGTTATGTGTAGTTGTGCCATCTTTTTATTGAATAACACTCCTATGTCGATGCCGTTCAGTTTGTCGGCCCAATCTTCCTCTTAAATTTTCTTTTCTTCCACTTCCCCTTTCATTGTCTCTTCCTCTTTTGTATCAGACAATTGATGGCCAAAGAAGATCTCTAGTCGTGGCAACTTCTGGTTGGTTTCTTCATCGATCCATGGCTCTGGGAAGCCACAGTACAAGAAATCTTCTCTTTCTTTGACAAAATACCCATTGAGTGTTCCTGAATAGTTGGCCTTCCGTCCCCTTTTAGGCCCTTCCAATTCTTCTTCTGTCGGTTTGTATCCAAGATCAAAACGGTGAAAAGCTGGCAATACCTGGACAGGTTCAGGAATTCCTTGCTGCTTATGCCCCAGTCGCATGCCCAAAAAGTAGGACATTTGTCTCATCATTGTAATTGCTCTTGGGTTGATGTACATCTCTTCTTCATTCAATAGCACTTGTACAGCCTGTGCTTCATCGAATTGTAATCCACTTAATGACACGTCCCCTTCGCCATGCTGAACCTCCAAGAGAGTCGAGCCTTCTCCTCTTGGGGGTTTAATACTATCTTCTCCATGAATAGTCAGAACTGTCCCATTCTTTATCAATTTTAGCTTTTGGTGAAGGGTCGATGGCACTACTTGGACGTTCATGTCATGCAGCCATGGCCTGCCTAATAATAGGTTGAAAGAAGCCGGTACGTCCAGTATGTGGAACTCAACCAATGTCTCCAGAGGCCCTACTGATAATGCGAATGATACCAGGCCTAGCACATCTCTCCTAGTGTTATCGTAGGCCCGGACTCCTTGATTACTAGGTGTGAAATGTTTCGGCTTTAGTCCCAAGCAAACTGCTGTTCTAAGCGGACAGACATTTAACGCGGACCCATTATTAATAAGAGTCATCGATACCCACTTTTCCAAGCATTTAACTGTTATGTGTAGGGGTTTGTTATGATTCTTTTCTTCTGTTAGAAGATTCTTATCAGAAAAGAAGATGACTTTTGGCTCTGCAGCTGGCATAATGAGCCCAACGAGTTGCTCTAGGGTCGCATCTATCGAAACACTGGCTTTGTTCAGGACCTTCAACACATCTTGTCTATGTTTGTGTGAGGCCATCAATAAGCTCCAAATGCTGACATTAGCCTATGTCTCTTTAAGCTGCTTCAGCACAACGTCATCCTCTTCTTCTTGTTCTTTCTCTTTTCCTTTCCCGCTTGATTGCCCTTTTTCCAACTGAGTCAGCTTGAAATGCCGTCCACTCCTGGTTAGATGTTCCACACCGTCCTCAGGATCCCACAATCCCAGTATTGTGCTTTCAGTCTGTCTTACTTTGTCTATGCACAAAGGGTTTTCAAATGCCCACAGATCATTTAAATCACTAGCCGCTACTCTCCCTCTTCTTTTCTCGTCGTCCTCAATGGCTCACGTGTTATCCACCTCTTTCCAGATGTCTTCTCTGATGTATTCCACATGTTGTTCTCGAGTAACCCAAAAGTTGGTCCACTTAACCCCATTCAATTTCAGCACAACCCTCACTAACCAATAGGATTGCATCTCATCGACATATACCTCATCCTTAAAAAGTTGGGAAAGAGTAATGCCATCATGCACATGGCCAAACCCATAAGGTCGCACCGAATAATCTAAGAGTACTGCCATCACAGTATAGCGCTTTGCGCTTATGGCCAAACCCATAAGCGCAATACTGCGAAGCATTGTATCTCGAGGGGAGGGATCATGCACTGGCATGGGATCTAATAACTTGATGAGCCCTTTCTCGACAAGTCGATTTAGGGTAGTCGTTAATGAAATATTAAGGGGAGTGAAGACTCTCCTTGGCTGTTGTTGTGCCTACTGACTATTGCTTGCCTATTGAATGAGGCTTGGTTGCTAGGTAAAGGAGGAAGGGTTCAGAAGGTTTACCTCGTTCAAATGTGACATGAGGTTGGTAATAGAAGACTGATTCTGGTTATTTATACGAATGGTTCTTCTCAGTTTTTGGCTGGGTTTTATTTTCACTATATCTCCAGACTGAATGGCATCTTCGATCTGCACCCCAGCGTCAAATAGCTGCTCAAAAGTAGAGAGTGGCTGTATGATGAGATAGCGCTTTAGGGAGGACTATAGATTCTTTACCACCATTCTCACTTGTTCTTTCTCAGTGGGCCGGTTCGTCATCTTAGCGACTTTACCCCTCTACCGGGTCAGGAAATCAATAAATAATTCTCAGTTCTTCTGGCGAGTTGTTTCTAACTCTCGGGTGGTTATGTCCAGCTGGATATTGTAGCTATATTGACTGATGAATGCAGTGGCTATATCTTCCCAAGTTCTAATCTTAGCCACCTCCAAAGAGAGGAACCACCTTTGTGCTGCCCCAGAATGTGATCGGTGGAACAATTGGATCTTGAGCTAATCGTCAATTCCCACAGGGAAGAGAGTTTCAACATACATCCTTAGATGAATTCGGGGGTCTCTAGTGCCATCAAACTTCTCTATCTTTGGCTTTTTGAAATTTTTAGGCAATTTAGCATCTAGGAATAGACATAAACCACCAACATCCAGCATATAATCTTCCACACCTTTGGCCTTTCTCAACACCTTCTCCATCCGATCAATCTTCTCTGCCAGCACGGATTCCCTAGACTAAACTGTGATCTCTTCTTCCACCGGGACATGTCAGGGAAACCGGGGTGGTGCGGTAACTTATGGTGCCTCCTATCCTTAATTATCATCCAAAAAGTATTTGCTGTTCTCATTTGTATCCTCTGGCTATCCGTTGGCACCCGATAGACGAGCTTGAATTGCCTGGATCTGCGCCTAACATTGGTTTTTATCTTGGGTCTGTTGCTTCATAGCTCTCTGTATCTCAGTAATAGCTCTCATCAAAGCTGTCAAGTTAATTTCATTCTCTATCATTTTTGATGACTCAGCTGGCCGTTCAGATATTTTATAGAGTCTGCCTAACCCTGATCTTGCCTAGATGCATGTCGACTATGATCTTCCAGACTCAATGATCTAAACCCGAAGAAAACCTGGACCCCAAAAGTAGAATAACCAATATCCAATACTTTCTGGGCAAGAATTTTGACGACATATAGCAAACATCCCAGATACCCGAAACAACAAACCATAAGTAGATAATCACTGAAATTGACACAATGCCTCTATTGGGCTCATATTGGCAGCATAACCACAGGACGACCCGAGATCATGGCTAAGAAGAAGATCAACCAAATTATATGGAGAAGGTTTATCTAAGCGGAGAAATGGGCAGCACTCCGGCAAGAAAATAGTTCTAACCCTTAAGAGACTGGTTCGATTTAGGATTCTAATGGATAGCACTCTGGTAGGAAAGCAAGAATAGCTCACATGGGTATAACAAAGGTTTGAGGAAAGTGAGTTTAAATAAAAGCGGGGGAGAAACTAATAACTCGGGAAGAACCCGAAAGAGAGAGGAACCATCCTATAGGCTTCAAAACAAAATACGAGCATGACCCCAAGAAGAAAACTACGTTGTGAAAGCCAAACAAGGTGAAGAACAAAGCCCGAATGAGAGCCCGAAGGTGAAGAGCTAACCTAATCAAAGGATAACAGAAAACCCGAGCTGAACCCAGAAAATGAACTAGCCTAAGCGAAACAAACAATCCTAACAAATGCAATCAAAACATACAATTAACAAGGCACATAATCTTACTAGGGTTATCAGCACCTAATGGAGGGTTATAAGTTACTATATGTAAAAGGTCGATTTTGATCAATCAAATAGAATACCTTCTAAATAGAGCCGGGTATATACCTCCCATGCCTTGAGTGGTACAGAATATGGTCAAACGGTACGCCCGAACTCTTTTACTGTACCTATAAAAGTGTACAGTTAGTAAGGTTTGCCCGCCTTCCCTATAGTCCCTGAAACGGATAAACGATCGGGGCATCGGGTCGACCAATGTGAAGAACAATGCACATGCATACGAAAATGCAAATGAAAATTTCTTATCAAGGACCAATTATGTTTTAAAGTCAAGCCCTCTTATTTGATTTTATAAATCAGTTCTCAGTAGAGTCGCTAGAAAATACTGTGGTACCAAAATTTTTGGGTTTTAAAAATGGTCAAAAATAAGAGAATTCAAAGGATATTTGAAAAATATTTTAACACCTTGAAAGCCAAATTTTAAAAACTATTTTTTGTTGAAAATATAATCGCCACTTGATGTTTGAGAAAAATCAAGAAAAATAAAAATGGCTACTGATTTTTAAAACGTTTAACCAAAGAAAAAGAATTCGGAGGGTAAGGTACGAATCAAGGAAGATGTCAGGCACCCCATTCCCCCAACCCTAAAGTTGGCCACTACTAATCATCATTGGTTCTTTAATAAAATTTTTCAAATGCATGCAAATAAAAAAAATAGAGATAAAGAGAGAACATCTAAATTCAAATATGAAAAATACATAACATATGTATATAGAATGCCAAATACAACAAGTACCAAAGAAAAAATTCTAAATCCTACGGCATGCAATTTTGAAGTAAAGAATACATGAAGCACTCCCACATACAATATTATTAAACAACCTAGGCTAGCATTATTCAAATAAAAGAATAAAAATATGCTAAAAGTTACTAAAATTACCTAAATATGAATTGCTAACAAGATAAGTAACTATTCTAAACGCAATTATAGAGAAAGTAACTAAAATATCAAAATAAACTAGATTAGTATATGATAAATAAATAAAAACGAAATGCTAAAAGTAAAATAAAAAATGCATAGAAAAAAAATTCTATATTAAAAGAAAGCTTACAAACAAAGAAATTGAAAATGAGGGTTTCATGACAAAGAGAATTTAAAGGTTTAAAGGAAATAAAGAAAAGGTTTACAATAGAAACTTTATGCTAAAATGATGAAGTTTGAAAATGCTTATTAAAATAATGAAAGGAAAACCTAACTATTTACATTTTATATTTTTAAACAAAAGAAAAGAAAAAAAATAAAATAAATGAAATGAACAAGCGAGTTTCAATTATTATTAAAAGAGAAAATTATACTACCATTTAAAGGTGAAAGCTAACTTTAAAAACTTTTGGTGATTTTTGAATTTAATAAAATGAAATAAAAATACTATAAAAAAGAAAGAAAATAATACTAATATTAAAAAGGGACAAAAGAAAAGAAAAATAAAGCTAATAATAAAGAAAAAAAAGAAAATGCTAATGAGGGAAATTACATTAATGCCAAAAGGAAATAAAAAAAATAAAGTTATTAAAAGAACATTAAATTAAACTAATGTCGAAAGAACAGCAACATTAAACTAATATTAATAAGAAAAGAAAAATAAAATAAATGCTAGAACATAAAAACTAATTATAAAAGAATAAAAGAAAAATAAGTACAATTATTTAATTCAAATGTGAATGTAGTATTGGCAACTACATTCACATAAATATAAGTGCATTACTATAACAATTAACAATATTAATGAGTTGTAATTGCCAAAATATTTCAGCACTTAATTGATGAATTAATGAAAAATAACAATGTGCTTAGTGTGAATATGTAAACTAAGAAATTAATTAAAGTGACTAAATTACATGATAAACAAGATTAACTATGTAAATGATAGAAATACACGAATTGAAATTGAACTTAACCCAATCACTCCAAAAAAGAGAGAATAGAGTTAGAAGAACCAGGGATCCAAACGAGGTACTTGGATTGCTAAGGAATCCTCGAGTCGGAAAATGTGCTTCAATGGTCCGATCCTTGGGCGATGATCCAAGCAAAGATTTCAGTATTGGTCGGGGCTTTAGCTCTCGGTACTTCGGCAGGATTTCGGCGTCGAGGCTCGGATTACTCGGTGACTCGGCAGAGCTTCTCTCACTAAACTTCTCTCTAAAAATCAGTCTTGAAAATGTACGCTGGGGTACAATATTTATAGAATTCTTCAACTAATAAGATGCTGACAAGTTTTGGGACACGTCAGACCAATTGGAGTTGGCGGTCAGGTCATGAGTTAGTGGTCGCCATGTTTGAAAAGGTTCCAAGAGCTTCTATAGGCGGTCGCCACAATGAAAGTTGGAGGTCACCATGTTGGAGGTGGCGGTCGCCACTTTTGCCTAGGGTTTCTAAGAAGTTCTATTGGCGGTTGCCACAATGAACATGGCGGTCGCCACAAAAAGTGAAAGTTTCCAAAGGGTTCTATTGGTGGTCGCCACATTGGAGTTGGTGGTTCAAAAAGACTTCAATGGTTTGAAGGTTTTGATGATTGAGTTTAAATACTGAGCTTGGATCATTTTCCAAGGATCATACTGAGGCACCATTCCAATCGTTTTCATCATCGGATTCACCTAAGATTAGGCGGGATAAAATTGAGGTGTCTACAGCAGGTTATATTCTGAACTTGGTACTTTCTAAGTCAATACCTACTACTCTAATAGAACTATGGACTGGCCGCAAGCCTAGTTTAAGACACGAATAAGCTAGAACTGAGGACATAAGTTTGTTCCTCTGTTGGGTATCCCAGGAAAATGAAGGGTGATCTATTTTATAGTCCTAAAGATCAGAAGGTCATTGTTAGTACCAATGCTCGATTCTTAGGTAATGAACCCACAAGCCTGTAAGTAGAATTGTTATGGAAGAATTGAGATATAATACTAGTAGTATAGTAGAAGCACCACATGTCTTTGGTATCCCGTTGCCTCATCGTAGTGGAGGGATTATCAAGATACGTGCAGATTTTGAACTAGATCTCGATGCTACCATCAACATGCTGGTTTAGTAACCAGGGTAGGTTGCAGATGATGGTGCACAGGGTTCAAAACTAGCACAATGTGTCACAGCTAGTGTCACGCCCCAAAATTCAGGATCACGTGAAAATCCACTAAACACCAGTTATATGAAAATATAGGTTTTTCATACATTTAAATCCGCATGTTGAAACCAATAGAAAACCCAACAAAAAATATCTCTCGTAAATAAAAGACATACAGTTCCAACATACATACAGTATATCGCCTTATGGTGTACAAAACCTGCCTTCAGGAACAGGCATACCAAAAAGGAAAACTATAGCAGCCTTCCGCCACCACGGGCATCACCAGAGCTACTCATGATCATCATCCACATCATCACCTGAAAATAATTTTACAGAAAATTCCACCTGTGAGCCGAAGCCCAATAAAACAGATAATACAACTATAAAGCAGGAAATATGCAATCATAAAGAGTGGAAGCGTACTCAACCACATGCCAAAAAAGTTTTACGTCATAAAATTCCAAGTTTCCCACAAACCTCCCAAATAGTTTTTCCATCACAACTAAGCATATATACAATGCAAAACACATTTTACAGTTGAAGAAAAATAGTAATCAAAACATCATTCTCTCACGGAATGTACCATCGTGGAAAAAAAAAAGAATATGATCCTATGTACCGACTCCCTCACAAGGGGATAGAGGTAACAACTATAGACTCCTGCCCATTACCTAGTTCCAGTATCCCTCAAGACCTGCTAGGTAATGACAAGTTCTATACGGAGCACCATAACGAACCACTTAATTTACAGGCGACAACCCGAGGGAACTAAGCACCCAACCGTCTCAATTTATGGGGACTAACCCGAAGGACCTGAGTACCTACGCTGCGCACGTTTTTGAACTTACACCGAGGGCAACTCGTGCCAAATACACGCCATCCCGGTACATCTAGATAATCTTCTAAAAATAGTACCGTAGCTCAACTACGAAAAACTTTTCACAAAATACATTATACATGTATTTAGATCCATCCATCAATATGAAGATCAAACAAAAATATTTCAAAATATTTTTTTCTATTTTCAACAAAACGTTTCAAAACCTGAGACTCAACCCCGAAGACGAGCTCCAAACCTCCAAAACATAAAATGTTGAGATTTACATCCAAAATCATCATTTTCCACCGTTTTCAAGAAAACCCTTTGAAAACCATAAAACCACATGTCATATGATATAATAAACCAAGAAAAGTGAAAAATATGCTTTTTACCCAAAAAATCAAGGTTTAAACATAAATATGACATTTCATGCATTTTCTACCGATGAAAAAGCATACAATTACATATAACACCCTAATACAGCAGTAGGGTCTAGAATCCTATCTCGAGGAGTCAAAACTCAAAGCCCCAAAATCTGAACCACATCAGAACAAGAATCTGATCGGCCGAACACGAAGATAGCAGCGTGAATAGCAGAGATCCACAAGCTAATCGTCAAAAACTAGGCTCGGGCAGGTTAAATATGTAGAGAGAAGGCAGAGAGAATGGAAGAAACAAGCTTTTTCCAAACGTTCTAGGGGCTGGAATACTTATAAGCTCGGCAAAAAGGTAGTTCAGTCGACTAAAGAAGCCACTTCAATCGACTGAAGCTCCTCAAAAAACGCACCACCGCCCAGTTCAGTCAACCGAACCCTTCGGCCCAGTCGACCGAACTCAAGAAAAACAGTTCAGTCGACTGAACATACCAGTCCAGTCGACCGAACCCAAGCTGCCACAGCCTACTGTTTTGGTCTCAGTTTTTCAGTTCTAAGGCCAACCAAACAAGCCTAAACAAGATCCGAGAAAGCGTAAAACACATGTATGCATGCTGTTCTACAACTCCAAAACATAAACCAGGCATCGATGATATACATAACATGAAAGAAACATGTCAACAAGTATATATATCAAAAATAAAGCGGTACAGGGTCTCACAGCTAGTACACAGACGTAGGTTGTGCCTCAACGTAGTGGGAGGGTTATTCATCAACCCAATCGGTATATGTTATTGGCAGTCTTTTAATAGGATCCAAGAAGAACTGAATACGAAATCCTATAACAACAATAAAGCACTCTAAGATAAAGATGCAGATCAGCCCATCAGATCCAAGTGGATCTAGAAGAAGAAGAGAGGAATAGACGGGAAGGTGAAAATGTTCAAATTAGGCTTGTTGCAAAAAGGTTCACTCAGAAGGAAGAGAACGATTATGAGAAAATTATTTTGCCGGTAGCCATGCTTAAGTATGCCTAGATTCTCTTATCCATTGCGGCTCATTTTGATTACGAAATTTGACAAATGAATGTCTAGAATGCATTTCTTAATGGGAGTTTTGATAGGAAATTTTATAGTAAAGGGCCAAGAGCACATTTGTGTATGCTTAAGAGATTCATCTATGGACTTATGCATGCATCTAAGTGTTGGAATACTCGGTTTGATCAAGTTATTAAGTTTTATGATTTTGACCAATGTACAGATGAGTCCTATTTGTACAAGAAGCGTGGTGGTATTTCTAGTACTTTATGTAGATGATATCTTGCTCATCTAAAATGATGTGGGGATGTTATCTTCGTTGAAGGCATGATTATCCATCCAGTTCGATATCAAAAACTTGGGATAAGCTAGTCACATCTTAGGGATCAAGCTTTAGTGAGATCATAGGCAAAGGATGTTGGGCTTATCGCAAGCTAAATATATCGATATGGTCCTTGCTCGTTTTAACATGTAAGATTCCAAAAAATGGTTTCTCACTTTTAAGAATAGATTCCCTCTGAAAGTTCACCATTGAGGCCAAGTATATAGTAGCCTCGAAGGTAGCCAAGGAGGCCATTTAGCTCTGAAACTTTTTGCTACATCTTGATGTGGAACCTTCAGTACAATCGGCTATTACACTTTACTATGACAATAGCAGTGCGGTTGCAAATTTGAAGAAGTAATGACCCATAAGAAAGGAAAGCACATCGAGCGTAAGTATCACCTGATACGAGAAAACGTGCAAAGAGGTGACGTAGTTGTGATCAAAATTGCATCGACAGGTAACCTTATAGATCATTTTACATAGAGCTTACTAGTTAAGACTTTTGATAGTCGCGTAGAGGGCATGAGAGTCAGATAAGCTACAGCATGACTTTGAGTATAAGTGAAAAATTGTTAGGGTTGTATATTAGAAATCATATTTTGTGTATCCATTTTAGTATTGTTTTTTATTTTTTAATTAAAATTAATTTTTCATATTAAAAAGAATTTGTATGAGTAATGCACGTATTTTATTATTTATTTAATATTATGTATATGTATCTTTTATTCTACATAGTATTTAGCCTAGTGCGTAGAGTTTGGCTTACACACGGAAGACAATATTATTATTTCTTGTGGAATATAAGTTTTGGTTCACAATCTTTAGATGGATTTAGACACACCATCGGTAGGGCCGCAGCACAGTGCTTTAGTAGATCAGTCTTGATTACGGGAAATAGTAATAGTCTTGACTATTGTTCTACTCATTGTGTTAGTATAGTTTGTGTGTATTGAATATGACAAAGTTAGGGTAATTAATTTTATACTAAATATATAAATTAATTTATACCATGTGGTTATTATGAGTATTTATACTCTTAATTCTAAAATAATTATTAAATACATATATTTAATATTCGTTATTTTAATTCATTAAAGGATCTGATGTTTTACGGGTCTATAATCCCGGTGAGTTGGATAACAACATTACTTATATGGTGGATATTAATTATTAATAGAATCTACATCCAGAATAGGGATTGAGGATACTCTCTTAGTAAGCTTTCAAGTTTTGATTATGTCAAATCTTACAAGTAAATTTCATAATCTAACGCATCAAATAAGTTAAGCGGAAAGTCTTAAGAAATTATAGAAGAGGTCAATTAAATATAATTGTCAGTAATTTAATTTAATTCATAGGTATCTGTAATCTTGACGTAGAGAGAATAATAAGTATTTAAAAATAGGAGCTCAAAAGTTCGGTTATGAGAATAAGGCCGAGATTGCAATTACAATTCTTTAGTAGCATAATTTGTAATTTAAGTTTTTAGAAAATTACTTCTAGGTTGAAGTAAGTTTTTTTAATTACATTAGAAGTCCGTGTCGTATTTACTCCTTAGATTCCTACTATAACCTATTTATGCACCGTTATAACCCTAACCACCAGATGATGCGTGCTATACATATTAGTTCTCATATTATCTAGGGTTTTCACCTCTTGTGAAAACCAGTGGATAGGTGGCTAGAGAGGGTTTGGGAACACCATAGTTCAAAGTCCACACTTTGTTCATGTTTCGACATTTGAGAATATAACAAAAGATATGAGCGCAAAAAAGATTGTCGACCATCTGCTATGTTGATCATTGAATTCAAGTTCAAGAACAAAAACGTGAATAAATCGGAGGGATCACACAGGTATAATTGTGGTTCGTTCTGCTCTGTGTTTGATTTGATTCGTATACACCATCATTGTTTCCTAGGATTCAGGTCTCTTTAGTAATAACCTAATAATTTTTTGAGACACAGGTGCGGGACGTTTGAAGGGAGGGAACGATGCATCAGATATCTATTATTTTTAGAAAAATGCTCTTTTCTTTTTGAAACAAGAGAATTTAAGATATCTGAGCGTGTTTTTTTTTAAATGGAGTCGCCACTTGGTTTTTGAGAAAAACCAAGAAAAACAAAAAGAAGGCCGTGGATCTTTTGACAACGTAACTAGAGAAAAAGAGGGTTCGGGGGCTATGGTATGAAAATGAAAGGTGTTAGACATTCTTTTGGCCCAACTGTGAGGTTGGCATCTACTTTGTTAATATTGGTTCTTATTATAAACATTTTAAACATAGCATCTACAGAATGGGAGATTGAAAAGAGTTCACACAAAAGCAAACAAAGAAGTAAAAACATTAACTACGGTCCTGAGGGTCTTGCAACTTGGTTATCATTTCTAGACATACCACAAGTATAATTTGAGCAAAGAAAGCAAAAAAACTTGTAACGAAAATCTAAACGAAGCAAGAAATGCCTAAGGGACATGCAATAATATTTTTGTCTTTAATTAAGCTATATATAGGCTGTATAGAAAGAACATAAAAGATTTAGACATTGTTCTTAAGCTACTGGATATGCAGAAATCTCACGGCCGTGGCAACAAATATTGCGACCGTGACAAAATAAGTCACAAAACAAACGGTAGTGACAAATATAGGGTTACCGCGAGAAACCAAGATACAAGATGTTACGATCATGGCAACTAAAGGTTGCGGCCAGGGTATTTTTGATGTCCAAAAGGGTTATTCAACATGCACAGTCCGAAGCTAACTCAAATGAATGGGATATCCAGGGCAGAGACCATAGCCCACTTTGTTAAGGTTAGATCTACTATCCTTCATCCCTTATAGAAACACTATGTGTAAAACGGAACATTTAGAACCTTAGAACAGTTAACAAAAGGTTTAAAACATGGTTTTGATACTACTGGTACCCACAAAAATCTCACGGTCGTAGCAATGCATGTTGCGGCCGTGACAAAATAAGTCACAAAATCCATGGTCATGGCAAATATGGGGTTGCCACGAGAAAGGGAGATGTAGAATGTGACAGCTATGACAACCAAAGGTTACAGCCAGGGTATTTTTGATGTCCAGAAAGGCATGCTAGATCTAAACGAAACTTAAATGAATAGGATGCTCAGAGCATAGACCATAGCCTACTTTGTCAAGGCCAGATCTAATTTCTTCTATCCCTTATGGCCACCTTACTTCAAAAATCGAATAGAAGAAGAAACAAAAGGTACAGAATATCGAAAGAGATAACAGGAAGCTTAAAACACATTTTCATGTCACTGATCCCATAAAAACATTGTGGCCGTAATGAAAATGGTAAGAAAAGATGCGGCCAAGAGGACATAAATGGCGGTCGTTACTTTAGATTCAATAAAACCCGCGGCCATGTTATCAAAAGGTTGCGGCCATCAGGTTTCTTGAAACCACAGAAAGATTTTCACGTATGTAGTGTGCTAGTGAACATGAGGACAAATCAAGATATACTGTTATATGCAAAATAGAAGACTATAGAGTCACTATTTAATAAAGAAAACTTGTATGAACATGCGTTGATCAAAATGAATATAAATAAAATGATAAAAATCAATGGAAACATTAACCGTGATACTCCCGAGGGAGAGGAAATAGGGGATTGAAGAAATATCACGGGATCCTAAGGGTATCTTGTATGAATATCCGCTTCGAATGCCTTCTCGAATGTGTAAATCGAATACCGCCAAGCCAAACGTGCTTCAAGGCCTCACCGACGCAAGCAAAATCACGAACTAGGCTCGGGAGTATATAGTATGAATATCATAATATTGGGTGGGGATTGATCTTTGTAAAGCTTGGGCATTTTGGTTGTCCTCTCTCTGATTTTTGAGAAATGGGTGCGCCAATTTATAGGCAAGATGAGAGCCCAGACGTCCTCTAGAATACTGCTACCTATCTAAAAAGGTGTCAAAGTGGCTGCCACAAACTTTATGCTTTTGTACAGTGCCGACCGTGTCCTTTGTTCATACTGATAGCGACAGCCGTAACTTTCAAAAGTCACGACTACGTTTAGGGTTTTTGAAAGGTGGCGGCTATGAGAACCAAAGGTGAAGGCCTGCTCTAAGGTCACAAAAAAGGTTGCAGCCATAAGAGTAAGGACACGGCCTGCTCTAGGATTTTGAAAAAGGTAGCGGCCGTGAGGATATGGATGTCGCGGCCAGGAGGTTTTTGATGATTTCATAGATTTTGAATTGAATTCTTAACTTTGCTTAACTAGAAGTATCCTTGAGCACAATTCCCCCATGTTCTCGTCGTTGGGGAGCATTCAAGACATGCGCCTAGGATTCAGCTTGATCAAATTGGAATATCTATAGTTACCCCTCTTTGACAAAGCTTGCAATAACTCCTGATACAAGTAAATGTCAAAGCTCCATAGACAAACAGATTGAACAAGTCACCGATCTTAGGCACAAACAAAATATATAGAAAAGTGTGGTCGAACCCGAATTTCCATCGAGCTCCCAAAACACCCCTACTGCTAGGGATCAAACCAATCATAGTTCGTGGGGCAATGCATATGATGCAAATAGGGTAATCATGATATATGGAAGATACGATACGATGCAAACAAGTATAATGCAAACATATAGACATTTAAGGTTGCAACGTGGACCGGAGAATTACCACGGATCAGTTTTAGGTCATGAATAGGACTGAGGAGGTAAAAAGAGGCATTTTAAGGTCATGCGACGACCGAATGGTCAATTTAAAGTGGTGAGAAGGACTGGTCATTTTAAGAGCAATTTAAGGTCATGCGAGGACTGACGAGTCAGTTTAAGGTCATGAGGCAGACCGACGGGAAAATATCAATTTTAGGTCGTGAAGGAACCGACTAGTCAATTTTAGTTCATGAGAAGAACCGGCGAGTCAATTTTAGGTCATGAGGAGGACCGACGAGGCAAATATCAATTTTAGGTCGTGAATGGACTGACTAGTCAGTTTTAGGTCATGAGGATGGCCGACGAGTCAGTTTTAGGTCATGAGTAGGACCGGCAAGGCAAATATCAGTTTTTAGGGTGAGGACTTGCGAGCCTCTCTTGTTTTGGAATTAAAGACTAAGTTACTAAAAACTCTCAATGAAAGTTTCTCCACTTTTTAGTTCTAGTAATCTTTAAGATAGCTCTTTCAGATTTTTGTTATTGCAATTATAGTCAATTTATTAGAAAAAATTAATGTCACAACCCATTTTTACACATGGCGCCCGTGACCGGCCAATGAGTCTACACTAACCCGAGGCCTTTTTTATTTTTATTTTTTATTTTTATCTTCATTTAGAAGATTTCGTATTTATGAACCATAAAAGAAATTAGAAATAAACTATTTCCATAAAAAGAGATTTTCATTTACATATTCCAGATCTCATTCCAAAAACCTCCAAAGCTTGCTAACCGTGTAGGACAATGATTACAATCAGAGCAAAGATATTTTTCAACAAAATGTTTTCCTTTTATGCATTACCTGAGATGTTAAAACAACATCTATTAGCAAAGTTAGTGTAAATTCATTGATATCTAAGCTACTATTAGTTTCACAATTTCATAATGATATTTGTTTAACGGTTCAACTAGCAATTAGTAGGAACGACCCTACGATACGATAAATATACAGTGGATATGATCATTCCTTTGCCATCTAGCCATGACTCCACCCTTATTTCGTTCACCTCACTAGTATCTTTATCGTCTCCTAGCGGCCGTAACGCCGTTTAAACAATTATTCTCATAATTTCGCCATTTCCATAGTAAAGCATCATAATTAATTCGTCAATTCCATATTAGATATAGCACATTGAGCATTAATTTGAAACTTAAACTAATTCAGATATCGAATGACTCACTTTGATTATGCAGATTATTAATGTCTTGTTCATACACTACCTAATTTATATAAAAGAAAATAAATTTTTATTTTTATTTTATTAATTTTTCTTTAAACTTATTACAAATCTTATTTATTTATTTTATTTATTTCTTTCAACTTATATTTATTTTTATAAAATAGACTAATAAAAATATTATTTTATTTTCTTAAAAATTTCTTTTAAATTCTATAAAATTTATGACCTTAAAACTATAAAACCTTTTTATTTCCTTTACTTAAAATACTATAATTAATTTTTATTTTTTTCAAAATTAATTAGAATATTCTTATTACTATCAAAATATAATTTATTATCTTATTTTTATTTAAAACCTTTTTCTAAATCATTTAAATTTTATACTTTAACTTTTTTTAATTCATTTAAGAAAATCCTTTTTTTATTTTATATTATTTATTAAAGATTTAACTACCAAATTATTATTATAATATTTTGATAAAAATAAGATTATTTATTTATATCAACTCTTATTTATAAAAATATACATTTTTCATATTTAGTTTATAAAAGATTAAATTTTCATAATTTACATAACATTATGTTCTCTTATTATTATTAAAACTAATTAATACAATAATATCATTTTTATTATAATAACAATGGCATATGTTAACAATTAACATAACACAGAAACTAACTTTCCATGCACAGTTACAGTGTGCGCTGGAGTGTGTGCGATATTTCGCAGTTCTGTTCATCCCAACTTTGGGACGCTCGTCTGGACAATTTGGGCGTTAGTTTTGATAGCCGTTTGCGGCTAAAATTAGGTGATTATGAGATGTTTCTATTCAAATTTACGGTGATCGAAATAGAAGTCCGAGGTGGTAGCTATAACCGTTCAAAGAGGGTCCGAAAAACTTGTTTTTAATAAAAGTTGTCAAAATAATAATATTTCGGTCCCAATTCGTCCGAGTAGTTTTTTGAAGATCAGAGCCGTTCACTTGCGGCGTTAGATCGTCGAGTAGGAGTCACTAGTGGCAGAGAGGTAGTGACGTGCACAGTAGTGGCGGTGTGCATACATATGATGGAAATAATGTTTTATCGTGAATGATGGTGGCTGTGATCGGTGTTGGGCGTTTGGGTGGTCTCAGGGTAGTGTAAGGTGGTTCTGGTAGTCTCAGTGTGGTGGCACTGGTGAGGGTTGTGGTGTCTGGTGGTGGCAACATCACCATGCGAGGAGGATAACAGAGAAAGGAACGGAGAGAGTAAAAGAGAAAATTACTGAGAGAGAGAAAAGGAGACGCACCAGGGACGTCGCCGGAGGGTGGTCGGCGGCGGTGAGGGTGTCGCAGGTGGTCGGGGTTGGTGCTGCTCTCTTTCTCCTTTTCTTCTTTCAATTCCTCGCTCTCTCTCTCTTTCTCCTTTTCTTCTTTCAATTCCTCTCTCTCTCTCTCTCTCTCTCTCTCTTAAATTCCTGATGTTAATCTTCCCCTTTTTAATTCTTCCTTGGTTGATGCATTTATCAAGCGGCAATTAGACTAAAGTTATTACCACCGAACAAAAAAGAAATTTGAAGCTTATTCGTGAAAAAGGGTTGACACGTGGTGACACATGTCACCTTTTGAAGATATTTGTATTGTATAAAATTTTTCATGTAAAATTTTATGTTTAAAAAAATTATCAAAAATTAATATAAATTTTTAATGTTATTTTGTGGAATATTGTATGAACAGAATTCTAATGAAATTATCCTCATTACATGTTTTAAATTTTTTTGAATATCAAAAATTAGCGAGTTTTGCTATTAATTTATGCTTTAAATTATATTTATAAGATTTTGTTAGGAATTACGTTCTAAGACTATTAGCTAATTTACTTTTATTTTTTTCTGTCGCATTTGGAAACCAAATTTTATATTGTTAAAATTTTCACAAAAAATCTTCAAACTATATAATAGAGTTTTAATTCAAATTTTAATCACTGATATCTTAATAGAGGTAAGCTTTTAAGTTACAATTTTAAAATTAATTATAAGGTTCCGTCTGAAATTACATTTCAAGTTTCTTTAAAAATTAATTATTTTTTATATCTTTATTTATTTAGTTGCTAGTTGTCACATTCTCCCCACCTTTAGAATGTTTGGTCCTCCAAACTTGACTTGAGTTAAGTTAAGAGTGTCGAATCTTTAAGTGAAAAGCTTAAGATAATTTTTCTTTTGCAAGTTATTTCTCTTTTAGACTAGTTGTTTTTGACACTTCGACAAGTAGTGTTATCTTGTTGCGAAGCCGTGATTTACAATCCGTATATAAGTCGTTTTTCGTAACTTAGATTTTGGCTTTTCTCATTACAGGTGGTCGTGTCACTACATGTTATAAGTTTACGACTTATCTCCCGAGACTAGAGCAATACCCTTCTTACCCTTGATTGTTGTTTGTAGTCCTTACAGGTCTCGAATGGTGATCTCTTGGTGTGACCTTGATATGTTTAAAGAATTTTCTTTTGTGGTCTTTTGGACAAGTTTTAATTTTGAATTTAGTGAATAGTCATATTATCTCGTTTTTTCTTCTCATTATATTGGGATTTCTCAAGATGGAAGTGTTTGAATTTCTAAATTCTTTCTCTGAGGTGTTTACTTTGAAATCTATAAAGTAATTTAGGTCTAGAATACATTCTTAAGAAAGAATTTACCCTGGTGTTTCTTATTATGTTTGCTTTCCTAATATATTGAGGATACTCGTGATATTTTTTCTTAAGAGTTTTATTGGGTTTTGAGTTTCTTGATATTGTGGGCGTAAAAACTTTATTGAGAGTATAAAGATTGGTATTCTAGGGTACTATCAAGGGTAGCATACTAATTTTTTATTTCTAGTTTGGAATTTTAGCAAGCCTAAGAGTTATGACATTCTTCAAACTCTTTTGGCCAACTAAAGGCACTTAAGCAGGTAGGGATAGATAGGTAGGTTAGCTTTGTATGTGTTCTAGGTTTTATTAGGTTCTAAGGTAACCTTTTTTTTTTTTGTCTTGGATTTCTGTCATGTCTTGATGGCTTTTTGTAGTTTCAACTTCTTGGTTCAACTTTTGATTTTTTTGGTTCTTCCTGGTTTAGTTCTTCCAAAACTTCTAGCCCTAAGTTTTGTTTCTTGTCTCTATCTCCTGTCGTCTTTTTAATTTCTTCCTAATTTTTTGGGGAATTTCTTTTGTAATGACCCTCTCACCCGCAATTCTAATATCCTTTCATCAATCATCAGCGTATTTTAGTATGTCTCTTCTTGCAGCTATCACATGAGCAATTTAATCCTTTCCAACTACACTTCCATTGGCAGAGGTATCTTTCTGATTTTCCCTTCTAATATTTGATTGCAAGCTTTTGAAGTCTTCTGGACATAGTTCGTTCTTTCTCTATTTCTTCGGGTTGTGGGTATTCCTAAGTTTGGAGATAAGGTCGTAGTGTAGTTGAGTTTGAATTAATTTGATCAGTTTAGTTATTCTAACTATTTAGTCAGGGCTTGATTTTGTTTGATATGAATAGAAACAATGGTTGTTATAGTTGGGGTTAAAATTTTAAAATCAGTAAAAGATTAGACATTCTTTGTAAATTTTGTGTTAGAGGAGAATATTTTTGACCTGATTAATTTTCTCAAACTTCTCATTTAAAAGAAATGATAATCAGGCGTTCTTCTAATTGGAATTCTCATAAATAATTGCTCAGTCGATATAATAAGGTATTCGGGATTCGATTTATCAATTAAATTTTAGCTTAAAGGCATGAATTCTTCATACTTTCCTTTCCAATGATCTCTATGTCATTTGATAGCGGTTTTCATTAATAACTTTTCATAGCTTTTAATGGTCTATTTTCATTAATGTCATGTGTATTTCTTTATGTGCAAATGATATTGAACTATTACATAGTTTGTTGAGTCTTGATTAAACGACCTTTCGTTTTCTATTTTTATAAGAAATTACTAGGATTTTCAAAGAAACTACATATGTACTGATTAGGTTCAAAGAGTTTATTCTAAGCGGTTGCTATGATGATATTATCTAGGGTTCTGTGCTCTACAAAAGGTTCTGCTTCGTGGTCCGAAGCTGTACTGGGTAAATCGTCTGGGAATGTTCACGTGGTTTCCTATTTCTCCTAGGAATTCTAACATCCAATGACTATCGTTTCTTACCTGTTTACTGGAGACAAGTTTTAAGGTGGAACAAAGACAGATCTTGGTTGGCAAACATACATGAGAATTGAGGAGAATTTTCACAACCAGATAGTTATCAAATTTAGATTTCAAGAAAAAGATATAAAGAAGTGGGCTGCCAATTAGATAGCTTCCCTGAAATTATGTCGGTCAACGTATTTCAATTCAAGTATCTAAGTTTACTTCCCTGATTAGAATTTCAAATGTGCAAAAAGATTGACCAAATTTATTCTTCACAATGAATTAGGTCATCAAAAGCTTATGAAAATACAAAAGATAAGATTAAGAAGAACTATCGTCATTTTAAAATGAATCGAAATGAATGACTGCAGATTTGCCCAATTCAAGGGAAGATAAGTACTTCAGGAGATTGGAAAACATAATTTTTCTTCTGAGTAAGATTTAATGTTATAGGTTAGTCAAAACATTTATGGGTTTTAGTACTACATAAGGCAAGTTAATAAGACGAGACGTTCTAATCGATTAATCCTGACCTATCTTGGTATACTAAGCCTAATACTTGATTAATGTTCACTTGAATCCTCCCTAGTACCCTTAGTTTCTTCAAGGGTATTGGTTAAGTCAACATTGGTGATACCATCTTGTTCTAATTTTCCTAATACAGTTGTAAAGTCATCACCTAGTGCTAATCTTCTTTTGCGACTTCTTATGAATCTTCTATTCTTAAAACTTTACTCAAGATCCCGAATGATAACGTATTTCTTGTCATAGTTCTTGTTTTTCGACAATTTCTTCATCTTCATATTGCATCCTTTACGTATTACTCTACAAAACTCCTTATTTAAAATCTTAACAACTTAACTCATAGAGGTTCGAAATTATCCGGGCAACTCCTCAGTTCGCATACCACTATCATGAAGTTTGGATTGAGTGCAAATAATTAAAAGAATTGCTAACTATCCACCACACTATTCTCAAAACTCATATTCACAAAAATACTTTTCAAAGTTCACGCTCCCAAAACTATTTTTCAAACTCGTATTCCCAAACTCCTTTATCCAAAACTATCTTCCAAACTTTTAAAACATAATTACTCTCTCATTCCTGACTTAATCCCTACCAGGTTCATTTACTAACAGATCTAGATAACATCCAAATCAACAAGTTAACTATTATCCATATCAGGGCATATGAAGGTTGGGCCTGAGCTGCTTAACTCATGTGAATGCATCACTAGGTATGGTACAACTGCGGCCATAGGGATGTCTACAGATTTTAGGACAAAGTCTAAGGGAGGCTATGTGGTCCCATGCCCATGAACGACTGTTATGTTTATCAATGTCTAACTATGCTTTAAATTACTCATGTTTGTTAATCCCTTATCATACATGCTCTTTTCTTATTTTGATGTGAAGGTGATATCTTATCATTGTCTATTTCATGGTATTGAGGTAAAAGGTTTCTCATCTTCTATCTTGACGATCCTTGATATGTAAATCTATCTATACTCCTTTCAATAATATATACATATGCATCTTCGTTCAAAGGCTTTGCCTTAAGGGTTTCCAAGAGCCTAAGGGTTTTGCCACATCGTTACCACGGGTTTCGAAGTTAGTCTGCTTCTTCCATAAGTATCTAGACTCTAACAGGGTCTATATCATACAATGTACAAAAAGATTCTTATTATGATTAACTTATCTTTTCAATGTCAAAATCATAACATTATCACGCATGAGACACTTTATCACATAAGATGGTGTGAAGTATCCTAATCTCTGGAGTTTTAAATTTTTTTTAAAAAAAAAATCTTTATTTTGGGATCTTAAAATCTTTACTCTGATACTATTTCTATCACGATCCATTTTCACGCATGGCGTCCATGACCGGCCAATGAGTCAAAACTCACCCAATACCTCTTTTTTTTGTATATCTTCTTTTAGAAGATTTCTCATTTATGAACCATAAAAGAATTTAGAAATAAACCATTTCCATAAAAAGAAATTTTCATTTACATATTCCAGATCTCCACTCAAAAAACCTCCAGAGCTTGCTAACCGTGTAGGACAATGATTACAATCAGAGCATGGACATTTTTCAGCAAAATCGTTTCCCTTTTATGCATTACCTGAAATGTTAAAACAACATTCATTAGTAAAACTAGTGTGAATTCATTGATATCTAAATTACTATTAGTTTCACAATTTCAGAATGATATTTGTTTAACAGTTCAACCAGCAATTAGTAGAGAACGACCCTACAATACGATATATATACAGTTGATATGATCATTTCTTAGCCATTTGGCTATGGCTCCACCCTTATTTCATTCACCTTGTTAGTATCTTTATTGTCCCCTAGCGACCGGGACGTCGTTTAAACAATTATTCTCATAATTTCATCATTTTCATAGTAAATCATCATAATTAATCTGTCAATTTCATATTAGATATAGCACATTAAGCATTAATTTGAAACTTAAACTAACTCTGACTCACCTCGATTATGCAAATTATCAAGGTCTTTTTCATACACTACCTGATCTATACAAAAGAAAATGTACTTTAATTATTTTTTTATTGATTTTCTTTAAACTTATTACAAATCTCATTTATTTTTTTATTTATTTCTTTCAACTTATATTTAGTTTTTTAAAATAGACTTATACAAATATTCTTTTATTTTCTTAAAAATCTCTTTTAAAGTCTATAAAATTTATGACTTTAAAACTATAAAACTTTTTATTTTCTTTACTTAAAATACTAGAATTAAATTTTTATTTTATTTTTCAAAATTAATTAGAATATTCTTATTACACTCAAAATATAATTTATTACCTTTTTTATTTAAAATATTTTTCTAAAACATTTAAATTTTATACTTTAACTTTTTTTAAATTCATTTAAGAAAATCCTTCTTTTTTTATATATATTATTTATTAAAGATTTAACTACCAAACTATTATTATAATATTTTGATAAAAGTAAGATTATTTTTTTATCTCAACTCTTATTTATAAAAATACTATGGATTGACCCATGCCTAAAAGCACTTTCACCGTTTTTGTTTGAGATTACTCGTACATTTTAATAATTTCTTTAAAGCAACAAAAACAATAGTAAAAAAAAAGGGAGAGAATGAAAATGTCAAACTTTCAATGACTTTTTAAAAAAATATTCTAAATATTAATTTTATTTAAAAAGAAAATCTGGTAGAGTTTCTCCTATTTTTTAAATAATTTAACAGTTTAACAATTTACAAAATAACTTGTAATAAAAGAAAGCAATACAATATACACAGGTCCTGCCTAGATCATAACAAAAAAATCACAACTCAATATATATTATAGACAATCCACAACTCAATTCGTCTTTGTCTATGGACACCAAAGAACTAACTTTTCATCACATAACAGTTTATTCTAGTCATAGCTCAATCAATAGAGTAGTTGAGTTCATTTTAAATAAAAGACATTAATCGGTAGAGTAGTTTAGTCATGACTCAATTATATATTATAGTCTATCATTCACTAAGTAAAGCATGAAATGAAATTATTCAACACAAAAAACAAAAAAGACGAAAGAGTACGATCCAAGTGTCACACAAAACTACCTAGATCCAATAATTTTTTTTGGTACCACCTACAGAAGTCAATTGAAAAAAAATCAATTAAAACTAACAACAATTGGCCACCTTAAAACTTCACACATAAGAATGTTATTGTGTTCAGTATATGCAGATATATGTATGACAAAATGACACATGTATAGCAAATTACAATGGAACAAAACATAGATACGGTAAGATAACAATTCTTATACGATAAAACACACAATAAAAATATAACAATTCAGCATTTCTTTTACAAATCAATAACAACACATACAATAAAAATATAACAATTCTTTCCTTCATTTCTGATTAGTGACCAAACTCAAAATTCTGACCAGTTACGTACGTGGAGGATTCAACTTAAACAACTTAACTCAAATTTAACTAACTAATACAATTGAAGCAAATTAAAATGACCACCCTACTACTAACCAACTTGATATATGCATTGTAATTCTCCAACCTCTATTTTAGCTCTTTCTTTTGGTGATGAGTCCTCCAATACTTTCTCCTCTTACCTTATAAAGAAGAGAAGTAAGAATCAATTTGAATCCTATAAAAATCAACAATTATTCAAGTATTCTCAACACAATGTAATCCTTATTAAAATCAACCACATATTTGCGTATTGACCAAAATTCCCTTCCTTCTTGACCAACGCCACCAATTCAACCTACCTCCTAAAATATGATACAAATTAAACTATTTAAAAAAAAATAGCAAGCAGCTCTACTTGGTTGCTGCAAAGCCTAAAGAAAAGAAAAGAACTACTAATTACCCATTATTTTTTGGTTGCCTACACCAAGCAAAATATAACTACTAATAAAATATTTTTATTTTTATTTTTTACCCATTTTAGGTTCCATACAACATTTACCTTACTTTCAAGAAGCTAGCCCTAATCACAAAAAAAATCACCTAAATTTCTTCCCATCTTTCTTTTTAACCTGTGGAAACAAAGAAAAAAAAAACAGAAGCCAATTATAAGAATGTGAGTGTCCATATAATGTATGTTATTATTGTGTCAAATGGAGGGAACTTATCTTTTCCTCAATTGTCATGTTCAACTAATCTAGAGAATGAGAGTTGGAGTTCGAAGGAAAACCCATTTCCACTAACATCATCTTCCTGCCAGATGAACAAATAATGTTAACAACATTATCAAGAAAATCAATTTAACAATGCATCAATTGCCTCTACTATAGCTACCCTCCACTCTAAAGAGAATATTCCATAAAACTACAATGTACACAGGCATAGCTTCATGTAGCGTGAATAGTGTTAAAGCATGATTAAAACAATTATCAGGGCGTGCCTGCAGAATCAAGTTGTATTCAAGTACTCTACCCACTTAATTGGCTTGCTTTGTTCATCTCCTACCTAAATCTAGCATTTGTAGTGTTCTTCACAAAACAGATGAAAAAAAAACAAAAATTATTTGAATCCAATGCTAGCTGCAATGCTTCATATTGCAAGGAACCAAAATTCAGGAGTGACATAGCTCTCACGGATCATATGTTTGGAAGTGAGATAACATCACAACTACACATCTCATTTAATTGAAAAATCAATCTCCTAACCAAATCCTTTCATTCAACAGAGAAGAGAAGGAATTGTGATAATATCCATTGTATAACTGGCATGGGAACCATTATAGTTTAGTTAAACATTCACAATTTAATATTATCGTATTCAAACTTGTAAGGTATAGATTTTTCTAAATTCAAATTAGTTTGAGATCTAAGAGCTCTCATTAGCCTAAAATGTTATAAGGTAATGAAATGTTTTGGAATGGTGAGCACCCAGTTTAAAAAAAATATGTACTTTCAACGCCGAGAAAAAGGCTTAGTTTGCATATAGAATCAATAAGGGCTGATCGTAAAAGAAGAAGAGGAATCCTAAATTCCGTTCTCATCTACCATAACTTTCTTGATGTAGGTGTAGAAAATTTCATTCCATATAATGAACAAAAGTGAACTCGGCAAAAAATCAACACAAGCAATTAAGATAAATGCCATGCTAAAGAATGAATCAGACAAAATTTTGGGACTCACAACAATAACTTCATCATCTTTTCCAAAATGTGATACTACTTCCTCCAAAAAATTAGATTTCTTTGTCATTCATGCAGTGATTGAACAAAAAGACAATAAAAATTAGGATTATTCCCAGGGTAAAAATATTACTCCCAGAGTAAAAATTACTCTACTTTGAGGTGGAAAATAAAGAAAGACATTTAGATCTATTGGGTGAAGTAACCATAGAAGGTCACTCGAACATATACGTGCTCTCAAAACTCATTTCTATCCTACGATGGAAAAGAAAAGTGAGAAGAAATTTAAAAAATAAAAGCAATGCCAAGGAAGCAAATAAGAAATAAAAAACTCGTTGAAAAACCACCACCGAAGCAAATAGCAATCATCAATGGCAAGAATGCAAAAGTGCAGAAGTAATTGCAGAATGCTCTACAGATCCCAAGCTTCAGTGAAATAGAAAAGAAACATGAAAAGAACATATAGTAAAAAGGTAAAGAACAACCAAAAACATAAGTTTTGAGCTCTCTACGATGTTCGGTAAACATAATCGAGAGAGAGAGAGAGAGAGAGTACATTTGTCGATAGCTGAAGCCATCTTGGGGTGAAGGTGCAAACCCTAGAGTCTAAAAGCTTGAGAAAAACATTGGGGAAATCTATGTAGAAACATAGAGGAGGGGTGAACACTGATAAATTTTGAGCTTTGTTTGTCATTCCTGCAATGATTTTGTTTTATTGCCTATGCTCGGGTTCAAAAATTAGGTTTCTTTGTCATTCATACAGTGATTTTTTTTAAAAAAAGATCGACAGGTCCTATGATTTTTCGAAACTTTCGGATTTTCATAACTCTAGGGCTTCGATCTATACCTCACGACTTCAATCTTGGTTTCTGATGGTCAGGATCCATTCTATAGGTGCCGAATCTCCCTGCCCATGTTAGATCCATTTCGGTGTTCAACGGCGAGTTCATAGAGGAGAGAGAGAGAGAGAGCACAGGGACCTTCGATGGTGCGATGGAGCATAGAAGGGCGGCGGTGAGTGGTGGTGGTCGGCGATGAGTGGTGGTGGCTGGCAAACGGAGATGGTAGAGAGAGATATGAGCGATAGGCAAAAAGCCGCTGACATGTAGAGGTAAGGTCTGTGTGAAAGAAGCAAATGAATGAGAGAGAGAGAGAGAGACGTTGGACTATGTTAGATGAAAGTGGGCGTTGGTCACCCCTATTTTGCAAAATAAAGAGCAAAATATTAGGGTTTTTTTCTATCGTTGGATGACATTTTAATTTGAATAAGAAGTCAATTTTTATCGTTGATTCAAAATATGTCTAAAGATAATTTTGCAACAGCTCTTAAAAACCAGCTGTGTTTTATTACATAGATACATTTTTCATATTTAGTTTTTAAAAGATTAAATTTTCATAATTTACATAACATTATATACTCTTATTATTATTAAAACTAATTAATACACTAATATTATTTTTATTATAATAACAATGGCATATGTTAGCAATTAACATATCACAGAAACTAACTTTCCGTGCACGGTTACGGTGTGTGCTGGAGTGTGTGCGACATGTCGCGGTTTTGTTCATCCCAACTTTGGGACGCTTTTTTAGACAATTTGGACATCGATTTTGATAGCTGTTTGCGTTTACACGTAAGTGGTCATTAGATGTATCTATTCAAATTTACGATGGTCGAAATGAAAATCTGAAGTGACAACTATAATCGTTCAAAGATGGTCTGGAAAACTAGTTTTTAATAAAAGTTGTCAAAATGATAATATTTCGGTTTGGGTTCGTCGAAGTAGTTTTTTGAAGATCAGAGCCATTTATTAGCGCCGTTAGGCTGTGGGATGGGTGGAGGTTACTAGTGGCAGAGAGGTAGTGGCGTGCACAGTTGTGGCAGTGTGCATACATATAATGGAAATAATTTTTATCGTGAATAATGGAGGCTGTGATCGGTGTTGGGGGTTTGGGTCGTCTCAGGGTGGTGTAAGGTGGTTCTGGTAGTCTCAGTGTGGTGGCACTGGTGAGGGTTGTGTTGTCCGGAGGTGGCAACAACACCATGCGAGGAGGATAACGGAGCAAGAAACGGAGAGAGTAAAAGAGAAAATTATCGAGAGAGAGAAAAGGAGACACGTCGGGGGTGGACGGCAGTGGCCGGTGACAGCGCCGGTGAGGTCGCCGGAGGGAGGTTGGCCGCGACTGGAAACTGGACGGCGGCGGTGAGGGTGGGTCGCAGTTGGTCGGGGTTAGTGCTGCTCTCTTTCTCCTTTTCTTCTTTCAATTCCTCTATTTTCTTATGCTCTCTCTCTCTCTCTCTCTCTCTTAAATTCCTGATGTTAATCTTTTTCTTTTTAATTCTTGCATGGTTGATGTATTTCTCCAGCGGTAATTAGATTAAGTTATTACCACCGAACAAAAACGGAATTTGAAGCTTACTCGTGGGAAATGATTTACACATGGTGTCACATGTCACCTTTCTAAGATATTTGTATTGTACGAAATTTTTGATGTAAAATTTTACATTTAAAAAAGTTATCGAAAATTAATATAAATTTTTAATGTTATTTTGTAAATTATTGTATCAACGAAATTATAACGAAATTTTCTTAATTACATGTTTTTAATTTTCGTGATTATCAAAAATTAGCAAGTCTTGCTATTAATTTCTATTTTAAATTATGTTTATAAAGTTTCGTTAGGAATTACGTTCTAAAACTATTGGCTACTTTACTTATATTTTTTTTCGTCACATTTGAAAACCAAATTTTACATTACTAGAATTTTCACGAAAAATCTTCAAACTATATAATAGAGTTTTAATTCAAATTTTAATCATCGATATCTTAATAAAGGTAAGTTTTTAAGTTATAATTCTAAAATTAATTATAAAGTTCTGTTTGGAATTGCATTTCAAGTTGCTTTAAAAATTAATTATTATTTATATCTTTATTTATTTAGTTGCTAGTTGTCACACTTAAAATAAGTTTTTACGTTGATCAACTACTTGGACAAGATTACAAAAGGAGAATTTCAAATAAAGGTTTGGGCCGAACTTTTGACAAAAACTGCCTACGTATCCCGAAGAAAGGGAATTAGGCCATAACGTAGTTCAAGGCTCGGGTTATACTCAGGTATTGACACTCCTTTTAGCGGGCTTTCTCTCAATGGTAGAATTTTTTGAGCTGGTCAAAGTTGATGGGTGTAGAGAAAATATTTTCGTCTAAATCCATAAGGATAGCAGCGCCTCCTATCATCAAGGTCTTGATGAGATTAGGTTCGTCCCAATTAAGTATAAACTTGCCCCTTAGATCAAAGATCGGAGCTTAGATCTCTTTTACGGACCAAGTCACCTTCTTTCAAGTTTTGAGACTTAACTTTCTTATTGAATGCCCGAGTTATCCTTTTTTGATACCCTTAGATGTGAAACAATACCTTTAGTTCTCTTTCATCAAACAAGAGCAGTTCTTCAAATTTGTCCCTCTGCCAATTTGACTTGAGAATACTGTTTTTAGCCATTATCCTCAAAGACGGAATCTCCAACTCTATGGGTAAATCAGCTTCCATTCCATAGACCAATGCATAAAGTGTCACTCCGGTAGAAGTCCTTATCGATATTCGATATCCCCAAAGTGTAAATGGCAACTTTTTCAGCCAATCCTTACTTCCATCTACCGTCTTTTGTAGAATCTTCTTCACATTCTAGTTAGCGGCTTCCGCAGCTCCATTGGTTTGTGGCCTATACGGAGAAGAGTATTAGTTGACCCACTATGTGAAATAGTCAATTGCTACAAGGATAAATTCATGTCCATCCAGTCCCTTAGGTGTGATTTTTCCTATCACGTCAATTTTTCAAAATGAGAATGGCCAAGGTGTTGGAGACAAACTACCATGATCCATTGATTATGAACATGATTTAAGCCAAAAAAACTAAACGGACAAATGCCAAAATCGGCTCCAGATCAAAATTTTTTGATGTCAAACGATCAAAAGCAAACCCGGTATATACTCCCAAAGCTAGATTAGAGTTATACCTTTCGAAATCTGGTATGATTGATTTCGGCTACTATGACAACTTTTAGTTTAGAAGTTTTCACGATTGTATATTTCAAGTTGAAGCTCTAAATTCAAGCCTTCTACTGTATTTTCGAATGCTATAATGCGCCTATAGTGTAGGCTACCTTGAACGCGTTCTTCACAACCCTCTCTAGTCACCAAGAAAATATGTGGAAACGCTAGTCGTATATGACGTGTGTCTGTGGCTAGAGTTGTATAGCAGCATATAAATAGGCTATAGCAGGGACCTATAGAGTAAATATGACTTGAACTCCTAATGTAATTATGAAAATCTATCTCAACCTAGTAGCAATTTCATAAAAATATTAATTATAATTCATTCTACTAAAGAATTATAATTGCACTCCCAGCCATATTCTCAAAATCGAATATTCGTGCTCCTGCTATTAAATGCTTATTTATTATCCTCACGTTAAGATTACAGATACCCAGCGATTAAATTAAATTACTGAAAATTATGTTTAATCACCTATTTTAAAAATTTTTTAAAACTTTCTGC